>JAIPRL010009963.1:0-16483 GCA_025469235.1 Pemphigus obesinymphae
CCAACAGTGATGTAAAAAAAAATTTTGGATTTGTCTATTCTATTCATGTTATAAATAATCTAAAATGTTTTTAAAAATGTCCCCTGGTTAAAAATCTTTGGATAGGGGGTGTGGGGGACGAAGTCCTCCACGGCTTACTTCTTCTCTAATATGTCCCGGAATGCTGATTTTTTAACTAAGCTAAGAGTCCGTCCTTATTTTTTTTTCCAATTCAACCACTGCTGTTATCATTACTTTTCCGGAAACTAAACGGGTAAGTAACTAAAAAATTACACTGATCGAACTTAATGTAAAACAGTAGATTTGACGTAACTATATGACTATTAACAATATATATATATATATATATCAAAAAATAGTTCATTTAAACATAATTTTGTACTTCATATATTTCATCGACTAATGATCGGAGACAAATTATTTTTACTTAAATAAAATTCTTATTTGTTAGGTAGTAATATTGAGAATCGACGATAATTATAAAAACCAAAACGAAAATTCTGAAAATACGAAAGTAAGTACATATTAAACAAGAATATTTCATTTTTATGCACTTTCACAACAATAAAAATGGTACTGTTACAGGACTATTTTTAATTATCGGATTTTAATATTTCTTAAAATGTTCTTAAAATATCTTATATACATATCCCATAACAAGCAGATATGTGGCATCCTCTTAAGATCAAATACTAAAATAATTTCGTTAAGTTAACAGTTTAATGAAAATAACTGTTGTTAATATAAAAATAGTTATAATTGTTATTATAAAACAACGTTACGAATAGGTCAGTGTAATACAGGAACATTTTGAGTAGTTGCAACAAACAATTTTCCTGGACACAAAACTAAAAAAAATATTGCAAATTGTCATGATTAATTTAGATGAAACACATTTTTTGGCCAAAAATTATATTTATAAATACATAAAGCAATTATTTTTAAGACATTTAAGATGGATTCGGAAAATGTTAATATATATAATATATATATATATATAATTTAACATTAAAATGTATTTGAATATTTACCATTAGTTCCAATGTAACCGTTCTATTATGAACATTACTGTTTAATTATGTGCAATATCATTAAAAATATTAATTAAAATTGATGTTACGTTATTACGTTAAGTATGATATAAGTTTCGCGGAATTAAACTAATACATTCATGAAAAGTGATTATATTACGTAAATATATTTTTCAAAGTAAAAGCACAATATGTGACAAGCGTACTTAAGAAAACGCTCTAATAAAGTTATGAAACATGACGGTTTTAGCCAGTCTTTGTCTGATAAAGAAATCGTTTTGAATTTTAATGCAAAAAGCATTGTAAATATGTTATAAAAATCCGTTCACAGCAATTTCAGAACCTGTATATATTTTGAGTGTATTTTAATCGACTATATAGTGCCACTCATGTATAGTTAAATTTTAAACAAATGTAATCATTTTGTTTTGGATACATAGAAAGTAGGAAAAGTAAATGCTATTCTTTGATAATAACAACATATTTCTCCCCCCTCTCTCCCAATGAAAAATTCATTACTTACCTACCTAACTATTCGTTGTTTATTAAATATATTCCAAACGCCCCAGGCAAATAATACTATAATATATATATATATATTGTGTATAGAGAATGTTTTTATAAACCTTGAATCTTGTCAAATATAAATAAATTATAAAATAAATTATCATTTTGGGGCAAAAATCCAGATAAATCCGTGTAAACTCAACTCAGATAATGGTATATACCGTTATCTGGTAGGTACCCCGTATATGGAATTTTTATTTAATTTTTTTGTTGATACTGAACATTTTTATAAAGTGAACTTATCTGGTCGATGCACCACCAAGTTCTAGAATTTCGATAAAAATATATTGTTACAAAATTGGTTTTATTTCGTTCGACGGCTTATATTTATATTATGTGTACTTTATTTGGTTTAATAAATAGAATCTTAAATCTTATATAAGAATCTATTATTGTTCCGTGACCTTTATTGTTTCAATTTCGAACGTGCTGAATTCTGAATAATGTATATTGACGCGACAAATTGTATTTCATTATTTACTTTCTCGTAACTACATTTAAATGAATATGTTTGCCCGCAAACGGTGTAAAATAACTGTATAAATGTATATATTGGCACTATTATGTTTACTCTAAATCTGAACATTTTATAAATACAGATGTATCGCATAGACGGCAAATAGAATGATGAGTATACTCAATAGTCCATTTGTATATATATTTATCACACCGATAACTATAAAACACGATCAAAATATCATAGTAGATAGTCTCTTATAATATAGCTACACTATTATAAACCGAAATAAACGAAATAATATTGCCAATCAATCATCGGAAAACGAAAACTGCCAAATACGTTAAAAATACGCAGATATTAATGGAGTATATTATTTTAATATATACTTTTATATTAATAACGATATTTTTTCTTTTTGGGAAAATGTGTATTTTTTTTTCATGTCGTCATGGAAAAGTGCAAAAATAAAATAAATGTCCGAAAAGAAAAACGGCAATAATAATAATTATAGATTATAATTATATCTGTATTGATAAGGTAAATAAATTGTATGTTGTCCCACAAACATAACTTCAAACATTCGACCCGTCAAATATTCCCATCACTCTACAACCAATTAGGTACTAATTTTGTTTATTATATTGTATTTACCACCCACAAACCGTGAAAAATGAAAAATAATTATATATATACATATATATATAAATGCAATACGCAAATAACAATAATATCCTGTGGTTGTCCTATTATTCATAGTGTATTAAATAATAAAACATACTTACTACATATTACATACAACGATACTCAAACATCATAATAATATATTGATGATAATTTTAAGGTTAGAAACGTAATTATGTACCTATAATTATTATTGGTCTACAACAAAATACTCAATAATTATTATATCGATATAATGGGACAAACGAGAAATATAACCATAGCAAATAACAAAAAAATACGAACATTTTAGTGTTTTATTTTTTTCACATACATTTCTATCTGTTTATTTTAAGTTTTATAATACATTTTTTTAAATTATATTAAATTAATACATTTTACTTAAAGTATTCCACATATAAATTTTAGACATAGTTCCCATATACGTTTATAACGTAATTTTGTATTATTTATTATCTTTAGTATTTAGTATATGATTATAATATGTAGTTTTATTTTTGTTTATTCAGGAATTGTACAATATTATGATTTTTCACGTTATCGATAATAGTATAATCACAATAGTTACGGAAAAACTACCATTTATAATATATAAAAGAAAATTTACATTAAATTCTCATTATTTGTACGTGTTAATATTACGCTGAAATCTGTACCTAAATTTTACAGGTATCGTACATATATTAGAATAATACCATAAGGTTTTAATACGTTAAGTTTTTGAAAAGTAATGGAACTACATATAAGGTATTGTCTAATAGACTATAGTTAGAATAAAAAAGTTTATAAACATATTATTTATAAATACATAAATTTAAACATTTTATAAATAAGTTTATAGCACAACAAATCGTAT
This sequence comes from Pemphigus obesinymphae, assembly GCA_025469235.1. Taxonomy (NCBI): domain Eukaryota; kingdom Metazoa; phylum Arthropoda; class Insecta; order Hemiptera; family Aphididae; genus Pemphigus; species Pemphigus obesinymphae. The sequence goes on from JAIPRL010009963.1 coordinate 3,596, forward strand.
GGACCAATATTGTATATCTTTATGTGTAAACGTCTAATCGGTTTTAGGAAGAATCATGGTTTTATATTGTATAATAAAATGGTTACTTGAGAAACTTTTACTTCGTTTGGTTTATATGGTAAATGTTATTAACTTTTTGTATCAGTGATATATTTACAATTAAATATTATTATTTCATACGAGAAGCTAAAGATCTGATCGATAAATAATCGAGTTTAGTGGAAATTATAATATTTAATATTATTTTTTTATTTTTTATTTTCTATTGTGTAATAACCTTAAATAAACGGGATATTTTTATAATCTTTCAGTATTGTATAATATGAACAATTTCATAAAAACTTATATGATGGTTAATATACTCGTACATTAGTATATAAGTAGATACATTGATGTAGGTACATATTTATTTAGACCTGAAAATAGTAATTTTTTAAAAAATTTTCAACCTAATTATCTGTGATATACTTTAAAAATCGCATATTAAAATTTGAAATTTTGATATTTTCCGTAATTTTAATATTCTTTGTACTTAACAAGTCGTTCCAATATTTGGATATTTTTAAACTAAAGTTAATATACGATTGTCCCGGTGGAGTAGGTAATATTAAGTTGTTATCTGCCGGTGACTCTTATGAATGCCAATATTTGACAGAGGTACCTATATTGTTTTTCCATTTACAGATTACGCGATGGCGAGACAGTGGAGGCGACTGACAATATAATATAGTATACTACATTATAGTCTTATTTAATCCAAAATTTAAAATTTAAAGTTTAGAAGAACATTCTTGCGAATAAAGTAAAAGGGATTTGACAGTGCCAATAATTTTTTATACCGAAAATAATTTCAAGGCCATAACGTTTATTTTAACTACAAAAATAATGTAACGTTACGTTAGCTAACCTAACGTTTTCTGATACTCTTACCATAACCTTTGAATTTTAGATAAAGTGCCTCATTCTGAAATATATATGTAGACATCTATAAAATAAAACATTTTTAAAACTCAATTATTTAGTACATGAATCCAGATTAAGGTATGCATGTAATTAATACATTTAATAAAAACCAATCTTATTTTTAAATATAGAATATTTAATAGAGATCTATCAAAAATAAAAACGAATATTTTATTGATATTTATTATTTTTAAAAATCATCAATAGGTACTATGAAACTTAATTCTTAGAAATTATTCTTCAAGGGGTTTCAAATTTAGAAGTAATGAACTTTGAGATTTTTTTTCAAACAAACTTCAAAACATTTATCTACTATATTTGGAATGATTATAACTTTAGCTAAATTTTTCACCATTTATAATATTAAAAAGAATTCTGTTAAAAAACTCTCACTTAAAAAAAAAAAAAAAATTATCACTGTCTGAAAATGTTTGATTTCAATTGTTTGTTTGTCTCAATTGATTTCCATACAAGTTATAACAATTTGTGATACAATTCTATGAAATATTGATCATTTAATTTGTAATGTTCTATCAATCGTGATTTTCATGTCCCTCATAGAATAATTATTAGTATAGTAATCGAATATTTCAAATTGTTTGAATATATGACTACAATTATTCAATCAGGGACGTATTTCAACTATTACAAAAACATTTGTAAAATTTCATAGCTACGGTTTATATAGTTTTTATATAGGTATACAATATTATTATATTTATATTTTCATATATATAATGAAATATAATGAAATTATATCTAAGATGATTAATATTATTATTTTATTGATCAAATGGAAGACACAAACACCGAAATAATATAATATTATTCATATTGTATATATATATATATATATATATGTAGGAATGGACGACAATAGAACGAGATATAATTAATTTCGTTTGTTTATTGTTTTACACAAAATTGATATTTACTGGTTATGTACATCGATAAATCGCGGGCTGAAAGTAAAAAGGTTCTATCTCGGTATTTTAAAATTGTTCAGGTGATAATTTTTAAATTTCTATCGTACGTAATAAACATTTAAACATTTATTAAACCTTGTATGCAACCTTTAAATGTAATGTTTAACATTAAATAGACATTTAATACATATTGAATTTGGTTTGATCGAATGTTGCTAAATCTTTTAGTCAACCTCATTTGAACAATTTTTGAAGATTTATACAAAATTGTATGACAAGGTTCTATGCAACATTGAACCATTCACCTAAACCTCTCCCATCCCTTCCCCCAAAAAACAAAAAAAAATTTGCAAGCAACCATACATTTTTATTGTATTACTTCCCATATACCTACCTTATTATTGTATTACCTTCACTTAACGTGTGTTTTTTTGGTAAAAAAATTTGCAACAAATCTTAATTCCGGTTATTGGACCTCCGACTATCATTTACTTAACAATTATTGTACTAATGCTTAACCGACTGAGCTACACTTCAATAATAAAAACGTAGTCAGAATTGTGGGTACATATAAATGCTCCAGTAATGGTATATGGTTACAGACATGGCTGAAGGGGAGGCATTTTTGAAATCACTGTCAGAATTAGTTCAGACCGGTTGTAAAATATGTTGTACATTGGAGTATATACAGTGTATTGGCAGAGGGAGAGAGATTTTTTGAATCGCCACAGCGCATTCAATGACGGTCAGAACGAACTCGAACGGGGAGCAAAATTTGTTGTTCACTGATTTATATAACATACTAAAAGTCACTTTTTTGGGTAGTCCAAAATCGAAGTTTTGATTGTTCATAATTCAAGGGAAAGTAAACCTAGCACTTCATGATTTTGTCTACCCCCTTTTGCTTAAAGCCAGTAAACATAGGTGCCTATTAGGTGTGCAGGGGAGGGAAATATCTTCCTGGAGAATAACTTCATAATGGATTATTACTTAAACTGGTAGTTGATAATATATAAATATTATAATTTATTTAGGTCTGTCCCCTCTGAAATTTATCCTATATGCGCTAAACTTTGAAATATGAACAAAATGATAATGTTAAATTAAACATTGTTTTTTGAAGGTTAGTTGAACATTAATTTTAAAACATTTAATATTCAAATATTCAATGAAATGTTATTCTACATTAAACTTTAAACATTTATTATTTTACATTCATTTAATGTTTATTAAACGTTTATTCCTAAACATTCAACTATTATAACGTTACATCAAATGCTTATTATTAAATATTGAACTATAAACGTTACATAAAATGTGTAAGATTACAAAATGTTTGTTGGGACCTTATTGATTTAGAATATTTTGATTCGCTGTACCTAATTGAATAATGATTCGAATTGGTTCCTTCCAATTTCAAAATATAGCCTTTATAAAAGTTAATAATTGGGTATAAAAATACTATTTCAAAAAATTGTGATATAAAACCTTTTTACCCCGAGCTCACGAAAAATCGTGTATGTATATGTCACATTTACTCATGTATGGGCTATTCAAAAAACGGCAATAATTATACACGTATTGTGATGGAAGCTTTAGCTCCTGGTCGATGAGGGTTTTGTATAAGAAAAAAAACAATACAATTATTTATGAAGTATATAGTGTATTTTAGATTTTGATATAAATTTTCATGTAAATCGAGTAATGTGAAAAATTTAGTTTTTATACATCGTAATCGAATAGTTTTCAGGTACCATAACTGATTATTTAAAAGAGATTTTGTAATTTTTATATAGAAAAATAGAATATTTGATTTTTTTTTTGTATAACCTTTGTATCATTTTATTAAACAATTATTTGAAAAATAAAATGTAAGATAATTGCTATAAGAACTTTAACCCCCTCCCCCCCATCACACTTCAGTTTTGAATTTATTACATATATAAAAATTTCCCTCCTATATTAATCAATTTGAAAATATATCATATAGTACTGACAGGTCACTGACAGGTATGCTAAAATTTTAAACACATAACAAAACCCATCAAGATATAGATAATTTATGTCGACAAATCCAGTATTTTTTGCATATAAATGGAAATATAAAAAATTCAGTTTTTTTAAATAAATCTAAAGAAAATTGTTATAAGTGTGGTTTTTTTTTAGTATTTGAGAATTTGAGCATCACGATGAATTTATTTGGTTTACAATTTATTATTTTATGTATGTAAATTTTACACAATGTTAGAAAACATCGAGTAGGAGTTTTTGTGTTGTAAGCTTTCTAAAAATAAATTTGTTTTAGTTTAAACTTTAATTATGTTCGTTTTGGACTTTTCAGTAGTATAAGCGTATATGAAACTACAAAAAATAATAGATAATATCATTAATATTACAACAAACTTCGCTCAAAATCGGTTTTCAAATGCAATTATTTATATTTTGTACAAAATCTAAAATAATTAATATTCACTATCCTGTTCAAGAACCGAAAGGATGATGGATAAACGTTTATTATAAGTATTTGGACGAGTTCTTATCTGTTAATAATTCCTTTAATTTTTAATTACATGAAATATGTATTTCACTGCCAAATTTACCGACCTAAAATATATAATGTTCTGTGGATCCGTCAACGGCTGACAAGCGGTGAACATTATTTCGCGAAAATTCTAAACTGTGAAAAAGCGGTAAATGAAAACGTTCGATTTTGACAAAACGCAAACATGAAGCGAACTTGAGGCATTCTGTAAATTATTAAGGAATTCGCGTTTATTTAACGTTAACAGTTATTATGGGCCTATATTGCGAAAATTATTGGCTAAAGTGGACTTGGGGGGGGGGTTATGAAAAAGAAAGCTCGTCGTGGTCGTCAGACGGGCAGAGATCATACAAGAGCCGAGCTCGAATTGTCTCCGGTTGTCAGGTGTTGATGATGATAAATGAACACGGAAATGGCGGGAGTGTGCGGCAAACGAGTATCTTTCTAAATTTTCTTTATATCGAATTCGATTACGTTTAGCTAAACACACCGCATCGTTCCATATGTATAGGTAATAACATTGTGTATATTATGTCAGACTCTGAAAATCCGCTAGGTACTGTAAAACGGCGTGAATAGAAAACAGTTTCAAACTTTAAAGCTTTGGAAAAAACTGTTTTATTTTAGATATCTAGTTATGTAATACATCAAAATATTGGTCTTATTAACACTTTAAAAATAAGTTATTATAATTTAATTTAATTATAATGTTCTATATTTTATTTTTATTTTTATGCCTTGTTTCTATTGACCCGCCAGGTGGGGCCACATGGTCTCAATTCTTCTACAGTCCCATCATCTGTTTCATTTGAATCTATTTCTAAATGATCTTGTTCCAAATCAGAATGTACATCTGAAATGGTTTCTACACTTTTTCCACTAGTAGTTTTTTTTCTTGGAACTCTAGGTTTAGAGTGGTTGGACCTCATATCCTCCAAAATGCTCATAACTGAGTCACTTAACACTTAAAAAGTTGTACAACCATTTTCTGATACATTGCAGTCATTAGATGGTAACATATATTGAGAACACGGTCCCTAGCTGTTAAATGATACAATACCGCATTTATTAAAGCCAGATTTTATGTCATGTTCAGCATTTTCTCTTAGTTTTGAAACGAGACGTTTCTTGTATTTTTTTCGACTGGGTATGTATACTCGTACCATTATGAATATGTTTCTATTCGTCCCAAAAAAGACAAAATCAATTAAAATATACCTAACTCGGTGAAAAATGTAATGAATACAATAATACTTACGAAATCGAAAATACAACAATATTAACAATTACTTAATCCGAGTGAAAGAAGAAAAAATTAATACGTACTTTACAACAATATTTTGAATTTTGATCGGTTTTTGAGTAGCCACCAAGAAGCTCTTATCAAATTTTACGACATGAGAGGTGAAAAAAATCAATGCGATTTGGATTATTTGAATTTCGTACAAGTTTACCGTTTACGGTATATATATATATATATATTATGTTTATCCGAATATTTTCTTTATCTGACAACCTACTACTGTTTGTTTTGAAACCCTCGTATAGAATAAACGAAAAACAACGTGCGCAGATCTATGTTTTGTGGTGTCAACTCTCCTCGGCCCCGGCCTAAGATTAAACGCTGTTATCTTCTCCGATATGATATTGTTTTGTGACAGACACGGATAATGAAAGAAAGGACGGGGGGACTTTACCAGCATGCCGACGGGTATGGAGAACTATATATACAAACTATACGGTCGAAACACGAGTGCACGATGCAATATAGTAGGCCGTAGACACTTTGTAGAAGAATCTCAGTATGTTGTATACAAACATAAACGATATTTGTACAAGCAGTATATGTTTTTATATTGTCCTGAAGTCTACAGAGAGTGTGTTGCTGACCGAATAATCGATAACGCAGTCTACAATATCGCTATATAATAATATAATATACCTACTATTCCTCCAAGCACCGAACGTTTTGATTCTTATAATTCGGTGTTCCCCCCCCCCATATTTATATTTTTATTATTTTGTACTTTCAAAAATAAATACCTAATGATTTAACATTTTTTTTTTTTTTTGTTTTGGAGCGGAATTGGCGTATTATTTATCGTTAAACGCTCGTGTGGTGCGTATTGAAATATAATACAATATTAGGACAATATACACTGATATAACAAAGTAGAATAGATAGGTACACCGCGTGTTATTTTCATAAATTCCTAACGGATTTGCGTAATGCTCTCTGAAACGAACGTTTCACGTTTTAAACGCGAGAGGAAAAATAAAAAAAATCTGTTAGTGTAAATACACTTATAGATTTAAAATCGAATTCATTTAAAAGTTCCGTTATTCGGCTTTCGGTTCACTAAATTTTCTATAAATAACGAAATAAAAATTTACGAACCGTGATCTTTTCGCCGAGTAGTAAGTTTCTCGCGATACGATTATATATGAGATTTTATTAGGGTTTTTTTTTTTTTTTTTAAAATCCCTTTTATCATTAAATTACGGATCTATGTGAAACGATATTTTACTATTTGGTCACTCGACTATAAATATGACTTTTGCGTATTTACCACACGCGTAGATATATAATGTATATATAATGTAGGTGGTAAAGTAGTAAATCTTTCCAAATTTGTATGAAGTAAAAACATTTTATGTCCGCCATTAAACGCTATTATTTTATAAGGTTTTTCCTGGGAAAAGTAATTCCGACGAGACGTGTGGTAGTTCAGCTATAACGAAACGTTTCATAGAATTCCACATAATAAACAACGGAGACTTTGTTCCGAGTTACCGGTTATTTTCAAAATAAAACACCGTTTTAACCGTTGTTTAATTAATAGTAATTCACTTTATTTTAATTAAACAAAAGATTGAAACCCTTTGTCGAACGTCCGACGTTTACGAAAACTGTGTGAAACGAACAGCGATCACAATGTACTTCGTCGTTATACACAATTACACAAATGCATAATCAAAACCAACCGGGATTCGACGATAAACCATACTGTCACCTAATCCATCTATACGAAAAGTATATCGTGGAAAAAAGACTGGAAGTGCTTTGATTGATTTAAATTATATTCGGTATACCAAAGTTTATTTTAAGATCGACTGCAAAAAATATTTAAATTTATTAAATTTTTTTTCTTATTGTGATTTTAATTCTAAATTTGTATAATCCGTAATACACATATATTTGAATTTAATTGATTTTATTTTATTAAATAAAAATGGGATTTCACACAAAAACAGTAAAGTAGGTATTATAGTAATTAAATTATAATGCGTTACCTACCTATATATATTTTCGAAACAATTTTAAAAGCCCAAGACAAATTATTAATTCTTTTCGACGGTTTTTTGGGCCTACCAAATCAGTAAATTTACAATAATTTTATATATACATCCTTAATTATTGATCGGATCATTAATTGTGTAATACTATTTTTGATGAATCTCTCTAAAATGAATCATAAAGGTGTAGATTTCATGTTATCCAAATATTACTAGATGTTTAACCAATATCTTCTATTAAACATGTCGACGTCCTTTACTTTTATAATAAAAATTAACAAAATTATTGCCTGAATTATGATTTTTAATAACATATTAAAATTGGAATAATAAAATAATATAATAATAGAAAATTATGAAAATCCTTTATTTTTTAGTAACAAAATCTATATAATTTCATCCAGTGAATTAAGGTCTTTTAAAAATGTCATTATACTATTATTTTTATCTAACATAATTTTAAAGAAATATAGAACAAAAACTAATATACCTACTAAAATATGAATAATAATGTGATATAATAAAAACATTTTATTTATTTATTCACAATAAAAAAAAATATATTTTATAATGTAAATAAGTATCACTTTAGTTATTTTCTCAGCTATTTTTAATATAAAAACAATAAAATATATGTTTTAAATTATTACGTGATAATTATTAACAATATATTATTATTCATTTATATGACGAGCTGTATGGATTTTATTAATTCTACTGATATACCTAAGCTAAATAAACAGTTTATTCAGCAATTATTATTTATATTACATATTTATTAATATAATATATTCGTAAAACATTCCTCTAAAGGAAGAATTTACTAGATACCATTTAGATAGTAATTGGATTAACATAAAAGTATATATGGGACTGGGATAATTTTTTTTGTCCTATACCCGAGATTCCTTATCTCTACTGTAGAACTGCCTACGAATAATCATTACATGGTTGTATATCCATTTATTATGTTGAAGTATTTCAAATTAATTCGTAATGAATACTTCGAGAGAAGAACGTGGCAGCGTTGAACATCTCTTGAATAAAACAATATATACTCTGGTATAACGAACGTGGTTATAGTGGTTATCTACTGTTCTCAGTGAACAATACTAGAGTGGTCTATGAGTACTATTATGCTGGTAGCATGTTTAAGATTTTACATTCAGAAGGATGAGACATCAGCCTTTATACCTACGACTTCAATCAACGAAGAGTCTGTAAAACTTTTCACCCATTGTCACACAATCTCAATATTTCATTATTAAGATTTTAAGAAAACAATATCAAATTTTAGTTCACAATAATTACTATTTTCCTGAAATGTTTGCCAATTTCTCGACGATTTTATCTATGTACGTAATAATCTTTGTACCACATATGCTTTAATATTAATTTATCCATTAAAAATTACTTGAAAAATTCTCTAGGCAAAGCTTTTAACGAAGTATAGATCAGTATAATAGTATAGCACAGACATTAGAAACAATAAATTAATTGATTCGTTTTCTTCGTTTGTTTATTGGAATTTTCAGAAAAGTTGTAATAGGGGAAAAGGAGTATCGTGGAAGTAAAACTACAAAATTACCGTTTCCGTCAAGTATATTTGGATTATTATGATTATATTTTAAATAGAAACTTACTAACAGAGATAATTCTCAAATACTATATCATGTTATGATGATAACGTTTGTTTCGTGGAAAATTAATTTGTCGTGCAGTTTATTTAGTTTTATGCTTAGGGGGTATATATTCTTGAATAAATTCATAATTATATGATTTAAATTGATAAAATTTTCATTAGAAGATATGTTCCAACACATTAATTTCATTATTAACAATCATCCTGAACTCTATATAGGTGTATAATAAAGTCACACGGGGAAGTATGACTTATAGATTAGACGTGAATTAGTTGACCAAATATAAAATGAATTATACATATCCGTGAAATCCGTGATTCGGGACACTTGATTTTGAAAATTATCAATAAAATTGAGAAAGAATATCTACTGCGACAAATAAGAAAATAAAGATGCACGTGTCATCTATTCAAAACATAGAATAGCAGGTTGTTGCGATAAAAATAATATTCAACGCGCAAATCATACAAAATTCAAGTATTATAAACCGTATAGGACATAAGCCCATAGACCTAAGACAATGATTCAATTATGCATAGTGAGCATTATACATATAATATAAATATGCATATCAGGAAATAAACTGATAAACCGAATGCTTTGCATCTACTGGAGAAGGGGTCATGTCTAAATTACTGTATACCGAAGACAGTAAAAATCAGACGGCCAGAAGTCATATATCGTTACACTGTTTTTACGATCATCGTCTATCCAATTCGTACTACCACGTAACACCTTTGTTGATTTAATTTATTTTGCAATTTATTATTATTTTTTTTCGGGCTAATAAAATATATTCATATTTTCTTAATCTTCCAATAAATTATTATACATGTGTTTTGTTTCCATTATTGTAAGTTTAAAAATTTTAAAAGTTTATGTGAATCTCATTAAAATACTATTATTGACAAAACATTAGGTGTTCATTTTATTTACTTGAAATTTCCCTTATTTTTGAACGATTTCTGGAAGATCACCTCCTGTCATCAAAGGGCACGTAATGATTATAATGTCGGCGTAAAATTATTATTATTACGATTTCGCAATTTGGACAAATCTGAAGTTTAGGGAATAGTAATAATTATGGGATAAATGGAGTTTAATTATTAATTCTAGTTCACTAAAATGATTATCTACTATTACGAAAGTCAAATATCCAAATGTATATGTTTTATTTTTATTTTCCATATTCATAGTAATCTGTTTTATAAAAACTCTAATAAAAATATATTTTATTATCCATTAAAAAAAGTAAAAGTACACAATCGATTGTATTATATATATATATATTTACATAAAGTACACAACATGATAACTTATGTTATTTTTTTTTGAAAAAAGTCAATATAATAATAATATATTTGATATAGTATATTATCTTCTTTGTAATATCTAATACGTACTTCAATACTTTTATATTTTACGAATATTTCGGTTGTTTACAAATCTGGTTTTATGACTAAAATATTGCCTCCTTTGTATGCAATTGTTGTTGTCGAGTGATTGTGCGTTCAATACGAATTCGAAAAAACCAGGACAAAATAGGTGTCCACTGGGAAAAAAAAATGGTTTGGTGGGTTTTTGTTTTGTGTTAAAATTGAACCCTCACACAAAAATCGATTAAATTATATCAAACGTTATCTTCTATTCCGTTTAAATATTGTAGAGATTACGTACAACAAACTTTGAGTAATCTCGGTAATTTTGTTACACGAAATTCGGAATACCTTAATAGTAGTTTAATTTATACATATATATATATATATGGTATCGGTGTATGGGAGTTCATCCGTGAGAAATGGCCGGAAATATTTCAACTAAACCTGATAGACATAATATTATGACTAAAATCTAGATGATAAAAAACTACTGTGTGGTATGACACCTCTAGAGAGATGTGATCGGAAAGGGGATACAGGTATAAATAATAAAATATGAACGATATTAGTGACAATTTCAATATAATAACTACTGGTCGTGGAAAGCTGAAATTTCCCGAGAATAGTTTTTTCCACCAATGACATTTGTGGCCACTACGAAAGAAAATTTCAAAATTCCGCCATTTAATGGGGAAATAGGAGAAGTGAGTCGTACGGACAAAACCGGATACGTTCATTAAATACATTTAAACACATGGGTACAGTATCACAAAATGTACGGGCACTTTGAAATCGACTCAATGGAATTTAATATATAGAAAAAAAAACCTATGCGATACTTCACTGAAAACGGTAAATTGGAGGATTTGTTTGTTTAGTTTATTGTAAATACGTAGAACATTTGCTTTTGACGTCATAAATATTTTAATTTCAATGAATATATGTTGCCGATAAATACTACATATCGTTCATAAGCGTCATATTTTCTAGGTTATAACCATTGTGATTTTTGATATTCAAACTCATCGTTAAATAATCCACAGTTAAAAAAAAACATACATTTTCATATTTTGTAAGTATAATTACGTATTTAATAAATTGTATATCGAAAATCTCTATGGTCATAACCTAGAAAACATGACGTAGAATTCTAATCTGTTTTCAAAACTTAAATCGGTTCAACACAATCTTCACAATTTTGTCTAGCTTTCGGGTCATTTTACGTGTTTTTTGTACTGTTTGCAAGAGCCTTAATGCGTTACACTAAAACATATTTAATCAGTTTTTTAAACTATTCGTACAAAGTTTCACATTGATAGAGTTAACTATTAAGTATATAGTATTGACTGAATTGTTACACGACTATAGTAAGAATTAATGTAACCAAGTTTAAGTTTCGGTAAATGGTGAAAATTATACATTATGAATACATTTTTACAGCCATTGTTACATTTCTGTCGCGTATAATAAAATATTTAATTGTAAATTATACATTATCCATAATTAAAATAGTGTACTTAAATATTTGTCATAAATATATTACAAAATTACAAAAAATATCCCACAAAAATATTCAGTAAATAAGGGGTGATGGATGTGTCACATTTAAAAGCAATGTTAGATCATTCTGAGTGCTCATTTGTATAGTGTTATTTTCTTATATATGTTACAATTTATCGTTTTTTTTAGCAGTTTTTTTTTTTTTTATTTGCGTAAAAATCTACTGAAAATATTGAAATTTAATCTTTTTAAATTATCAACTACAATCAATAAATCGATAAATTAAATATTTGAAATACTGACTAGAATTTATTTATTTATTTTTTTATTTATTTATTTAGATAAACGCCAAAGATAGCTTCAGTACAGAGTTATATACATATTTTATAACATAACAGAATACAATAACATATGTCATAACATTTTATAACAATATTAAATAATAATAAGATTAGCTACAATACAATTAAAACATTAATATATAAGAATTTCAAAAACAATTTACTCATAATATACGGTGGATATTTACAAATGAAAGAAATCAAGTCCGGATTCATTTCCAATCCTCAATATTCTTTCTAAGGGATTATTATACCCATAATTAGTACGGTGGGTTTTTATATAGAAAGTAGAACATC
>JAIPRL010009964.1:0-16480 GCA_025469235.1 Pemphigus obesinymphae
GTATTTTCGTCATTTTGTGGTATAAAAAAAAATTGTGACTACAGATTTTCAAGATTTTTTGAATTTAGTTAGAGTTAAGTATATTTAACACTGTATAAAATTTTCAGAACATAAAACCGAAAATTACACCTTTTAGGACTTAAAAACCTCGAAAACTAAAAATGTCTATAAATAACCCAAAATTTCAAAAAAATTTTCAAAAAACTTAATCAACGTAAATATATTACTAAACTAAATATTCGGTAAAAATTTCAAGACTATAAAGTCATTATTTTCGAAATTACGACGAAATTAAAATTCTCGATTTTATAAAATCGTATTTTTCGTAATTTTTTGGTAGTTTTTGCTTACGCATTAAAAAACTATTACGAAAATCGAAAAATGACCTCTTAAATGTACCAACTAGATGCAATTTGCTACAGAAACCGGGTATGAATGTAAAGATCGGAGCTCTCCTTCTGGTAGAAAAAGTGTTTACAGAAAAAAATAAAAAATAAAAATAAAATAAAATAAAAATAAACATCATTGTAAAACCATAAGCTTCCTCGCTACGCTCAGAATCTAAAAATCCATCAACTGAGGGTGAGACCCCGATTGTAGTATGGAGTTCAATTGTCACTTCACGGCGGGAGATGATTAAAATTCGTAACAAATTGCAAACTTCAAAACCGGGGATCGAACTGCTGACCCTCGTGCTCGAATCGCATGCTTTACCTACTAAAAAGGCACAACATATTCTCGAATATCTCCTAAGTCTTACTCGCATAAAAGCACTTAAATTTTTCAAATATATACACCATGTTTATTTTTTTTTATAATTTTCTTTTTCAATTATTATAGGCGTTCGACAAAAACTTAGTTATGTCTTACTTTTTACATATTAATATTAATATAAATATTTAATATGAGATAATACTATGTAATTAATATATTATATTAATTATTATTATTAATAATAATAATAATAATAATATTATATTATACCTGTTTTTGATTTTTATTATAATGAAATCTGATAATATAATAATATTATATGTTTTATATATTACAACATTTTTTTTGCTCATATTAAAATTTTTTGGTGAAATTTATTAATACTGAGTACATTTTCTACTGGAATAACTTCTTTATACCAAAACTCTGAAGGATTTAGCCAAAATAATTAGCGAAATTAGTAATGCACAAAACTAGACCAAGACCAAGACCATGGTAGTCTTGGTATTGGTATTGGTCTTGGTCATGTTGGCCCTATATAGGTACCTATTAGTCTTGGTTTTAGTCTTATTGAATTAATTTTGGTCTTTGTCTTGGTCATGGTCTTGTAAATTCTTGCAGTCTTGTTTTTTTTATTTTTAACCAAATTTATAAATAAGGATAAATAATTTATTTATACATATATAAGAGCGAATCAGTTTCAGTTTCTATCATAAAAACAAATTACACTTATTAAATTATTATTATTTATTATTAAATCACAAAACGAATATCACTGTACATAATGATAACAGTGGTCGATATTGATTAGAAAAAAAATAGTGTAGGTACCTGTGTAGTTGACTGTTATCGATAATACCGAACTTTTGAGAAATAGTAGGAAATCTGTTTACCCATAAATTAGATAGACGATAATCTGTTCCGAAAATATTACAATAAGATATTGATGATTGCTTTAAGAGAAATATGTAGATTCGGTATGGAAATGTTAAGAGTGTATACTAAGAAAAAAATATAATAAATAATGTAGGTACTTAACTCATTAATTTATATTTTATTTAAAAGAAAGATTTGCAAAAGTCTTGTAGTCAAGTCTTAGTCTCGGTCTTGCATAATATTTTATTTGAGTCTTTCTGCGTAATAGTAAAATCTTGGTCTTGTTCTTGCTAGCTCTGGAACAGTCTTGGTCTTGCATTATTGCAGGACCAAAACCAAGACTGCAATATCAAAACCGAATTTGCCCATCGCTAAGCGAAATACTCTTATACCTACTCTCCAAAAAAATTAGTATAATATAATTATTATTATTATTATATGTTTTTGAATTAAACAATAAGCAAATTAATATGAGTTATAAATGTAAATAAATGTATGTGAACACTTCTTTAAAGTTTTATTATAACCGGCCGAAAATATTTGTTTACCAACATTTTTAGTAAAAGTATTTCAAAAAAATTTACAAAATATTACATTTTGCATTTTTACATAATATTTTAATATTTTATTGTAATTATCAACAAATATTTTGAAAATAATATAATTTTCCAAATGCTGTAAGGGATTACTACATCATTACTCGAGGGATTGTTCGAGCCATATTTTTATTTTCATTTTTTGTAAAATAATAATAAGCTCCAAAATATTTATATAATATAATTTATTTAATTATTTAATTATTTAACGGGCATGGTGTCCAATAGAACAATAAGATAATAAACACAATAACTTTAATATTTATAATAAATAACAGATGACAGTAATAATAATAATATTAGAATAATTTAAAAAAAGCTTAGGTGCTATACCTTATAATAACATAAATAGGACGGTTCCTACTATAATTAGTGATGTGAAATGGAACAACAAATAAAAAATTGTATTTAGCGAGCATACACACAATTTAGACTATTTTTATTTCCACCGTACTGATAGATCTATAATAATACGATAAGAATTCTCAAAATTCATCTGAATTTGTCATAAAGTTATCTTTAGATTGACTTTCCCACATTTTTGATTTTGTTTCCCTAAAAGTTCCCTAAAAATTAAATTAATATATTAGGACATTTAAAAGTTTACATTTTTAATTTTTGTGAAAATGAAGGGAAAAAATTTAAACAGTGGGAAAATCGTTGTAAAGTAGATTGCACAACGAATTCAGATTAATTTTTACGATATTTATCGTATTATAGTTGGTCAATCGGTATGTCGGAAATGGAATCTCGTGTCTTTTCAAATACGGTAGCCCTATTATACATCTCATTTTTATGTACGAATATCAAAAAAGTCATATTTACGTATTATATACAATCGCTATTATTCATCTTGAGAAACTATAAAAAATATTAAAATAACAAAAAATGCCGAACGTGGCCTATGGCGGTGTTCGTATACGAACACGGCCGAGTATATCGCAGTAGATCACATGCGAGCGAAGTGTTGTGAGAAGGCGCCAAGGCAGTCATGCTGTATACAACAATGTATTGTCGGCAACAACAGAGCTCACGTGACACACCTGCGTGTACATGAACGCGTTTTCGTCTTATATTTTTCCAAACTAATATGGAATAGAGTATATCCAAGTTATTAAATTAAATGTAATACGCTTATTTAATGCGTGGAGGTCCGTATATTACTTTGGTGATATAACCTATTTAAAAATATAATTCAACGAATCAACTGTTTGTTAAAATAATCAAAATTAGTTTGTTAATACTACCCAAAATATTTCTTTGTGTGCACTCTGTTTTTCTACGTGCTTAATAAAAAGTCACAACTGGACTGCAATGAATTGTAAAAATTTTATTATGGTTATGTATATATATATATATATATCATTATAATTTTTATAATATTATAATATAATTATAATAATTCAATACATATTATATGTTAATATTACATATATAATTACTCAAAATATAGTTTAAAATGTCATGTCTTTCTTATTTTGTTTTATTTTTAAATGACAAGTGTATTTTGTATACACAATTAGTTATTATTAGTAGAAATTCAGGTACAAAAAATAAAAAGTTGTTTACATTCAATTAATAATTAGTTATTAATATATTTACAGTCTGCTAAATATTATCGATTATAAAAGACAATGTCTGAATAACTGTATTAACAGTTGTATACAATTATTCGTCATGGATTCACGAGTGGGTAGTATATGTCTGTGTTGTTTTGGCAGCGTTTTCCGTTTTCCAGACTCTTAGAGCACAGAAACCAGATGAGACCACGTACACTACAAAATATGAGATGGCATTGATGTCCATCAAATTTTGTCATCCAAACGATTAGTCGCTAACTACATGCAATGATTGTTGGACAAGAAACCATGCACTCCAGAAGACACAGAACTCAGAAATACGTACCAAAATGAAAGTATATTTATTTATATAAAACAAGTATTTTTAGTAGCCCCGTAGAAATCCTATTCAAAAAGCTACCAGGAATTGAAAAAATATGCGTAGTAGGAATAAATAACTGTATTTTGACTGAATACGAAAAGGAATATCAAGAACTTTTCAACAAATAGAATCCAAAACGTGAATTTTCACGCGAAATTCGACGCTTTCTTGAAAGAGGAAAAGAAGAAAGGTTTCACTAAGTTTTAAATACTCGCGTCTCGCAGAATCAATTTTGTGTAGTCATCGTAATAATTGTTTTACTTTAATACAATATAAAATGCAATAAATAAGGTACCTACTAAATTATTTATAAATATTGTTTTGTTATTGTTTTTTTTTGTATGTAAATGTAACCTATTATAATTATTTAGTATTCTTCTAAAATATATAATTTTATTGCATAATTTGTACACAACTTTTCATTTTAAATAAAATCTTTCACTCCAATTAATTTTGTTGTATTCTATACAAATTCTTATGAGAGTCAAGAATTTCACGGATCATCGTCAAATTATTATACTTTGTTTGTTTCTAATAATAATATCGTTATTCGTTAAAATATTGATTAAAAATTATATAGTACCGAATAAATTTAACGAGAAGAATGATAATAATAAATTATTATCTTCAACTTAAATATTCTTATTCTTACAATATTAAAATTATACGTTATACAATTCGTTATCTATTTTTTATTATTAATAAAATAATATTTACAAATCTGTGTTATTTTCTCAAGAATCAAAATAAATAAAATAGTAAAATAATAATAACATAAATAATATGAGGGTTTTTTTTTTTTAATTCGTTATAATAATATTCTGAGGAGAGCTCATATTATGACATACATAACTTTTAGAAGTGTATAAATAATAATAATAATAATAATACTTAGAATTCAATTTTAAAAATATAAAACTTCAAAATAATACCTACTAGACATCATATACTCTGTGAAAATTTCAAGTTCTTAGAATAAATTTTTTTAGAATTACAAGGAAATAACAATAATCGATTAGGACTAAAGCGAGTTTTTCCTGTTTTTCTGCCATTTCTCTGTAGCATACAAGTAAAAATAACTACTAGAAAAATCGATAAATATGTATTACTAGTTAAAAGTTGTTACCGGAAATTAAGGACAAATTGAATATTTGGACAAAGTTTATCGTTGAAAAGTTAAAAAAGAATAAAGAAATAATAATAATAACATTTTTGTAAAATCAAGAGATCATTAGATCGTCTCAGAATCTAAAATAATACTAAATAATGTCCGAGTTTTTCGATTCAACGGTGAAAATGTATTTGAATAATATAATTTGTTTGGATATTCAACAGTTTTTTTCTAAATGGAAATTGAAGCACTCGAAAGCGCAATGATAAATCTCTTGGTTTACAACCTACCTATGTTTATATGTTGTCATTTCCGCACGAACCAATAGCCAAAATTAGGAGTTTTGGTGTGAAGAACTTTTATTATACTACTATAATCATAATAAATAACAAAAATATTTTAAATTCGAAAAATTACAATACAGTTGTGATAATTCACGATTTTTGGGGGACTATTTTTAATTATATTATGTAAGTAGTACATTATATTATATTATAAATAAGAAATTAATGAAATAAATGTAGACCAAAGATGTTTAACTATATTTTATAAATATAAAAATAATGTAACAATCCATGAGTCACTTGTACTGGTATAGGTTTCCGTTAAGAGGATGCTATTTTCCCGCATTTTCCGTCTCCGTCCATCTAATTGGCAATATAGCAAAATTATATAACCCAAAATTGAAATTATGGCATTTTGGTTAGATTTAGAGCTTAAACACCTATTGTCAAATTTAACGAGAAGAATAATTTCGAGTGAACCTCATGGGCTTTTTGTAAAATATCGTCAGAGAAAAAAGTGACGGCATTTTTAGTTTTTGATATTTTTGAATAGCTTTGACTTTTTCGTCAGACGATATTTTACTAAATGCCCATGAGGTTCACTCGAAAATATTCTTTGCTTTAAATTTTGTAATAGGTGTTTATACTCTAAATTGAACCTAAACCCCAAAATTTCAATTCTGCGTAGTGTTATTTTGCTATATTATCTGTTAGATAGACAGAGACAACAAATGCGAGTGTAACATCCTCTTAATAATATTTCCTGTTGTGAACATTGTCAATAGACATTACTAGTCTACATATATAAATTGTCATAATTTTATGTTATTTTTGTAATAAATTTAATAAAATGTTCTTATATAAAAAATAAAAGTGCATTTACCACCTACATTTGGACCACCTAACTACTCTTAAAAATATTACGATCAACTGTTTTTTTCCATGTTCTACTGCAGATGTTTTACTATAAGCAAAATGAAATACATCATGTATTTTCCCGCTCTTTCCTTTCAAAGGCCTTCTAAAATAATTAACACTTGACAAAATTCATTTTTAAATTTAAGAACTGAATTATATAGGTATACTTTCAATTTTACTTAATATTCTAATAAGTAATAACAGTATAAATTTCATAACAAATCGTGGACATAACAAAATTAGGTGTATAGACTCAGTGTTACACATAAAATAATAATCTAGATAATGCCAGACTTCTCTAGAGGTCTGAGGGCTGGTGGTAAAACTCCCATTTAAAAACACAGCGTAATAGATGGTTAGTGAAAACTTGAGTGACTCATATACAAGTTTTCTAGTAGTTAATGAAAAATATTTTTATAATAACAGTTATATATATATTATAGTATATCGCACTCTGTTCAAAATAGTTTTATCGATATTTTATGAATTAATGAATTATCATAAATATTGTAGATTAAACCGTCGAAGCTCTAAGTTTATAATAATACTTATTAAGAAAATAACGAATAATTAAAAATAAATATTATATTTTATACATGCGTAAATATATCGTCTTTGATATTATTTATATCAGTGGCGTATATGAGAGGGGATAGATGGGAGGATCGCCCCCCTTGGATTTTAGCGGTGTTGTTTTCTATTTCAAAGATAATTTTTAATTTAAGAGTGTATTGAAAATTATTATATTTGTATTGTAATTGGCATTTCAACAAATAAAATATTTATGATTAATAAAGTTATAATAATAAAAAATTAAAATTCAAAACAGCACAAAAATAAGATTTAATTTGACTTTTTGAGTTAAAATGAGTAAAATTGTATTATTGGACGTTGGCAAAATACATAGTTTTTAAATCCTAAGTAGTTGCATTTTAAAATTATTTATGATAGGTACATTCGGAGAGAATTTGTACTATGACTTAATTATTATATGGATAGGTACTATTATAAGTTATAATTAAATGTCAAAATGAAAATATATTTGAAAAAATTGTAATATTGTTCATTAATACAATATAATATATTATTTAATATTTAAATATTTCATCATTTATTTATAATTCAATTATAAATTAATACATATTATTTGATATCATTTTTTCATATATTTTAGTCTTAATAATTTTAATATATATATAAGGTAGCATTTATTTATTAAAAAATTTAACTATAATTTAAAAAATACATAATACAGTTATTTATTTCTATCGCGCACCTTTTTTCACTTCCTGATTAGAGTTTTCTGAATAGGATTTTTACGGGGCTACTAAAAATACTTGTTCTATATAAATAAATACATATTTTATTATGTACTTTTGAGTTCTGTGCCTTCCGGAGTGCACGATTTCTTGTCCAACGGACATTGCACGTAGTTAGCGACTAATCATTTGGATGACAAAATTTGATGGACATCAATGCCATCTCATATTTTGTAGTGTACGTGGTCTCATCTGGTCTCTGTGCTCTAAGAAACTGGAAAACGCGAACACTGCCAAAACAACAAAGACATAATATGCTACTCGTAAATCCATGTGCAACTGTTCACAGTTTTAATACAATTATTCCAACATCGTCGATAATAATTAGCAGCGACGGTGAACATTTACTATACATATGTTTATAATTATATTATAATATATGAGTGGAACGTAAACAACTTATTTTTTGTTGTACACGAATTTAATGTTAAACGAAATCTTATATATAAAATTTAAAAATAAAACAAAATGAGGAAGTTTTCACAGTTCACAGATTCAGAGTGCATTCGTGAATTTTTAAATGACAATGCAGAAATATTTTGGGTAGTATTAATAAACTAGGTGTATTGATTATTAACAAACCTATTTCTATTAAAAATAAAAACATGCTATCTATCGTTTTAAATAATGGTTTGTTCATTGAATTATTTTACAATCGTATTATCAAACTACTATATATAATCAGTCATTTAATATCTTGGATAGCAAGTATATATCGGTAAAAAGTTAAATTTAATTTTCTTTTGTCCAAAATTCAAATCCGGTTATATTCTATGTAAGTTAACTCAATTTACTATTCTTATCAAATTTACAACGATGTGTACAGGTTACTATATATTTTTTTCAATTGTTAGATAGTAGATACCCAATATACATGTATTTTGTCAATATCAAGACAATATCTAGAACATATATTAACATTGACGAGTATGTTGTTGAAAACTAATTTTTTCGTAATATTATCAAGGTAGGTTTGTAGAGTGTGAACATATATGTTCTGAGATTTGAAAAAAGTCTGAATTATTGATAATGTACGATAAGTTTTCGCCCCCCACACCAATAATAATTTCAGTCATTCTGGAGATTATTGTAATTTATAATTACTTAATGAATCTGTGTGAAGAAATAATTTCATGTCATTAACAATGTGAACGACTTTATATAAATAGATATAAGTCAGTATACATTATATCAAACATAATCAAACACAAAAGTTGTTAATAGGAAAATTAAAAATACTTATATGATAAATAGACATCATTGTAATCATTAGTTCACCTTTCCATCCAGAATCTAAATAATTTTTATATATTATAGTATAACAATTTTCGAACAGCAAACTTGATCCAATTATGTAATTCGTATCCATTTTCTCTGGTTGAAAATTTTTTATGCATTTGATAATTTTCAAAGGTAATATTCATGCATATGTCTGTAGTAATCTTTTAACGTGTATAAAAGTACTATAAAAAAAACAAAAAAAATGGCGGGAAAACGGGAAAAACAAGATTTGATCGAAATTGATTATTATTATTTCCTTGTAATTTCGAAAATGATTTATTGTTCTAGGAACTAGAATTATTTGTTACAAAAGTAATTTATATTGACGTCAAACATTTTTCAATTATTATTTTTTTTTTTATGAGATATATACTTATAGCTTATCGTTTTATCGAAAGGAATTATTAAAAACCTGATCACGTAGTATAACGTATAAATTGTTTTAATAACATAGATATGTATGCTTATTAATAGGACGTCATACACCCGGTTTTTTAATGGGTTTTATATAGGCAATTTTAAGAAGAATTTATGAAAAATAGATGTTTAATAACTTAGTTATTTAAATTTATTTTTTTAATAACGATATTTGTTTAAGATTTCTATATAACCTGCCTTTCGGCCAAGATCTATAGGTTATAGGTATTATAACGAGCAATGCTCTCTCAATATTATTCACTTAAATTAAATGTTTTTTTTTTTTTTTTTTGAAAGATGAATGCTTTAACTCTGCTTCTTCGAATAGATTTACTCACTATTCATGTTTTAAAAAATTATTTTTAATTTTCATATAAATATATATATAACTATAACAATTTGAACTCGCTTGAGTACAATTTTTTCATGTAAACACTGTAAAAGTAATTGATTTTTTTTATGTCAAAACTATGCTTCTGTGATAATTTTATAATATAAATTTATATAAAATTAATATAATTGAACATAGATCCAAAAATATGTTATGACTAAATTATACGTACGTCGTCTTCTTAATTATAATCTATAGAATTGATATCCTACTTAAATATCACTTAACCACTATACGTCATAGATTCGTTTGATTCTATTACTTTTGATTTTTCAAACAATTATTTTAATTTGTAATCATCGATTTTAAAAGCTTGTAATATCTTTTTGGAATATGAAACACTGAGTTAAAACATTTTTTTTTTTAAATTATAAAATAAATTGCATGTACCTATCTAATATCTTATAAATTAAATATACTTGGTGAAATTTATTAATCAATGAAATAGTAACAGTACATTCAATAGTTTTGAGATAAAAACAAAATTAATTATATTTTATAAGATTATTATTTGGTGTTTTTCTTAACCTAGCATTCCCTGAGAATTGGTTAAATTATTAATAATGGGAAGTAGATATTTCAATAAAACATATATGTAATTAATTGATAGTGTTATTATATTTGCATGTATCAATTTTATATAAATTTATTATACAACAAAATAAACAAGTTAGACAAATTCACAGTCGTATACTAGAAAAAAAGTAAGGTTAGATAGGTAGTAGTTGAGAGAAGAAATACGAGTCATATCTAGTTAATATATGTAACAAATCTGTATTATTTTTGAAAAATCCGTTCCGAGGGAAATATGTACGTGTTAATTATAGTAATAATAATAATAATAATAATAAAGTTCATAATATGTTATAGAATAAATTGCCTACTTAAATGTCTCCTAAAACGTTTGTGCCATGGAATCAGTATTGATATTAAGGGTTTTCATTTTCTCTTAAAATATTTTGTAATTTTTGATCACTTATTTTAGATTCTGAGCATAAAAAAGGATGTATTAATTTGACTTAAAAATGCTCTTTTTTGAGTTAATACTTATATATACACATTATAGATAGAAAGAGTAAAGAGAGAGGTAAAGAGCATTTTGATAGAATATTAATTTTAGTTGGTACATTAAAAAAGTCATTTTTGAATTTATCACTTTTTTATAAAAGTAACGAAAAACTACCAATCTGAATGAAATATTGTTATAAATTAAGAAATAATAAATAAACCGAATTACATATGTTTTTTTTATGTAAATAAATGTAAAGTGGAAAAATACAATATCAGAAACTTGAAATGTACACTAATTAGTTTCAATCAATATTTATTACTTTATGCTAGTACACTACATTATAATTTAATATAATATTTTTTTAAACTCAATTTTATTTAT
The DNA here is from genome assembly GCA_025469235.1 of Pemphigus obesinymphae. Taxonomy (NCBI): domain Eukaryota; kingdom Metazoa; phylum Arthropoda; class Insecta; order Hemiptera; family Aphididae; genus Pemphigus; species Pemphigus obesinymphae. The sequence goes on from JAIPRL010009964.1 coordinate 11,242, forward strand.
TTTTATATAAAAAATCATTAATATTTTGATTTTTTTATATACCTATCTATATACATATTTATTTTGTCTCTTTAATATGTCTCTTTAAATGTGTATTGATGTGTAATAAAATATAAGTAATATTTCTATATTAATAAGTGTGTTTTTTTTGCAAATTTTTTGCATATGTAATGAACTCTTTTATTTATACATCCGAAATAATTCTTTACGTTAGGATTATTTATTTATTTATTTTTTATACAATCGAATACAGGGTCCTATTACAATTTAATCAATTATATACAATAATATATTACTTAAAATAAATGTTATAAATTATAACATTATTGAGAAACAATAATAACTGCAAAATTTAATTAATTAAAACCGAAATTATATGAATTATCAACACGCATTAATAGCCTAGCAGGAGAATTCAATGAATAATTTGTATTTGAGAAATTAGGGTAAAAAAATTGGATTTTATTGACATGGTTATAATATCAAAACTTGTAAACCACTTTTTAGTGATGTTTATAATATGTTAAAATTAAGTTTGTATTTATGCATGTATATTGTATTTATTTTTTGTATAGAAGTAGTATTGGTAGTAGAATTTTTGAGTGAAAATCTTAATTTTTAAAATTTATTGTAGGTGAAATTTCAAAAAAAAGTTAAAATTTTAATTTGCTCGATAGTTTTTTAAGCATAAATACCCGTATATTAATTACATATAATCAATAGTAAAGGAAAACATAATAAATAACGGACATTTTTAACAAAACTAAAATTATTACTATATTGAGCTGCCTCAGAATCGTTTTATAGAAAAAAATAATATATATATCATCAGAGCGAAATGCTTCCACTTACTCACTGGCTTAATATTATATTATATTAGATTCTGAGTGTAGCAAGGAAGCTAATGCTAATTTTTTATTTTATTATCAACATTTTGATCAGAAAGTGTATCTATGTTATTGATAGGAAATTGGTTCTATAATAATTGGTACTTTTGAGAAGTCATTTTTTGATTTTTCCAGTATTTTCCTTAAGCTTGAAGATAAACTATCTTTTATACGGTGTATCAGAATGTGTATATGTGTATATATTTTTTGTATAAATGCATAAAAATCACAAAATAATTATTGAGTATATACTTATTTCTATTTGAGGGGAAAGGAAGCAAGTGGGTTCCAATTTTTATTCAACGCTATAAGTAATAATAAAATAAAATAAATACATAAATATAATATTAATACAATTTATCATAATGCATATAGCGAAGGATATAGCAGGGTTTGAAAATGAATGAAACTTCATACTACACTCTTTTATGTTTTCATATAAGTACTCTCACTCCTCTTTAAAAATAAAATAAAAATAAATATTTTTATTTGAAAACTTATAACACCTGGATAAAATGTTTAAAATTATAACATAAAATAATATTCAAAAATATATTTTTTTATAGTTCAATATTATTTTTACTATTCGAATCATTTTTTTCTTTGACTTCATCTAAAACTCCTTGATACCACTTCTGTTTTTTTGCATGTGTATGCATTTTCGAATGTCTTTTTTTTGTTCAACCAATTAGAGACAGCTGATTGAGGATCAAACTCATCTGAAGTCATGACATGTTTATATTCACATTTAGAGAATCTGTTATTACTGTAGGAGATAGAAAAGATCTTATTGTAGTTTTTAATAAGCTGTAGTACGAAATTAATCTTTCAATATCTGCCGAATGCAGTTTAGCAGATGGAATGCGAGCCTATAGAAGAATATATAAATTTATGAATAAAAAATAAAAACAAGCGAATAAATTAAAAATATTTACCACAGCATTGCTAAGAGTTTTCTGCGACTCATTAGTTAAAAACAATTTCAAAATATTAGATGACAATTGTATATTTTTTTATAATATATATCTCAGCAGCTTCTTCATAAGACGTTACGAAATCAGCTAATTCAACATCAGGGCAGATCACTTGATATACTTTTTAAAGATCTGCGTCACTTACTTCATCACTTACTTTTTCTAAAACTTTCAGTGGAAACCATTCAGATGAATCAAGACGGGTGTTAAGGTAATTAATGATAAGTTCGATTACATTATTTCATATTGTGAGAAATGAACGTTTATCAGATACATATAGATGATGTTTCTTTCTTCTCCTTTGTTGACATTTATCAAATAATTAAAAATTTTACAGTTTTATAATATTTTATTTGAATTCTGGATTATATGTAATATCTCCCATCCTCCCAATAACAAGGTCACTTTTAAATTTTCAATCATTTGGACAACTGTATTTTTTCTTGTTTCTATATCAAATATTAATACATCGTCCGTTTGAATTTGCTTTTGGGATCTACTATAAAGATAACCGAGGTCCATTCAAATACAAATTAACTTCATCTAGTTATAATCTGTCAATATTTTATAAAATCCTTCTGCTTTAAAACATCATTATCTTCTGATTTTATTTTTTTAAATATAAAACTAAAATATGCCAATTTTTTAGAATTCCTAGAAGTAAATTGTATGTAAATTCAGTCCACCTCATTTCAAAACATTTTGGCAACTGTATAAATCTAAATTAATTAAATCGACAAATAAATGTGAATTATCAAGCACATCACTAATAAATAATAAATTAATGTACCAACTAAAGTAAAATATAAGCTAACATTTATACGAATGTCTGACTTCTAGTTTGAAAGCATTGATTCATCACAGTGGTGGTTATATGGGGGAAGGGAGGGGGCGATAGGTGGATCATCCCCACTGATATTAAAAAAAAAGCACTTTTGCATGTACATAAAAATATTAATACACATATACAATATAATAGAAATATTTGTAAAGAAAATGTTCATTTTATAATTTAAAGTATATTATTATATATCTGTATTAGATTAGTTAGTAGTTATATATTCTTCTTCTTCTTTTTCTCCTTCGCCATCTCTCCCACACTATTTGGGGTTGGCCGCCCTTGTCCTCAATGTTCGTACAACTTGATCTTGCAACCTCTCCCACCTAATTTTACGTCTTCCTATTTTCTTCTTTCCTTCCATATATATTCTCTTTACTACTCTTACTGATTTTGTCTCTTAACAAGCCCTAACCACCTCAATCTATTCTCCCTCATTTTATCTACAATTTGAGCTATTATTAGCCGTTATATATTAATTTCTTATTTTTTTCCTTTCTAGTTACACCGCTTATTCAATGCTTTATTTTAATGAACAATAAATAAAAAACTAAAACACATTTAAAAAAACATATTTTTGATAATGTTATACATATATATATTTAGTATAATCGTGCCAATATAATATTATTTACTAATACCTGTATTAATTTTGTATATTTTTTTGATTTTCTCAGTAATAATGTAAAATTTTTCAGATTTTTTCTGATTTTTTAAATCGGAAAAAAATTATTACACTAAACTTCAAAAAAAATAATTTTTTGAGTATAATGATTTATCTTAATAAATAATAATGCTTATAATGCATTAAAATAATAATAATAAAATAATACGTTATAATGTCAAAGGAATTAAGTGATGATAGTCCAAATCCCACTACATTTATCTCGACGGAATTTTATTTATTATATTTTTACATCTTTACAACATAAGTATGATTAAGTATTTTCATGAAGTTATTTGTAAGTACATTATTTTGTTAGTTTTTAATAGTCGCTCACTTAATTACTCGAGCTACTACTAGGTCAATGAGCATATATTTTAATCGTTATGATATATTATATAAGTTAAACTAGTATTAAAAAAATATTGGAATAAAGGATTTATTCAACATAATAATATTTTTGTTACTGCTGAACACGAATAACAATATTTTCAATTTATGATTACCTATAACTTGCGTATTTCTAATTTAAATCAATTTCAAAACATCTTAACAAGTTGAAAATTAAATTGAGTTATGAACAACAATATTACATTCCTAGCATATGTGTACACAGATGCATCATAGAAAATTAAATGGTCCATTATTTATACAATCGGTCTTTTTTAAAAGTAATTTTTATGTATAAATTATTGTTCTGAATCCAAAATTTATCGAGTGTCCGTGTTTCAAAGTTAAAACTATTGTAACATGGTCAATTTTGAGTTTAAGACAATGGTATATAGGTACATCAAAATTACTTTCATCTAATTTACCTACTTGAATATTGTACCAAAAATGGGCATCCCCATAATAATGGTATTTTATGTCCACCATTACACAAAATAAACATAATTTAAATTGGTCAAAACCTTGAGGAGCTATAGAGTATTTCCACTTTCCGGTTATTTAAAACACACCATAATTTATAATGGCCCAAATAAAATAATGTCTAATAAATAACGGAAACAAACGCCAAAACATTATTTTTTTTAAATTTGAGTACCTACTTGTAGACAATTTATATAAATAAAGTTAAACCCAAATTATAAATAAATAAAAAATAAAAAATAAACAATAAATACATACCTATTTGTTGATAATAAAAAGTAAATTTTTGTGGATTTTGGTTTTATTTAATTTATATTATTATGACATTTTGATATAATTTGTAAATAGTTACCTACCTATTTTAATTAATACCATCAGTTTCAGCAAAAAACCATTAGAGATTAAATATGAAATTAAATTATGTAATATACTAATATAATACGTAAAATATATTAAATAAAATGATTTTATTTAAAAAATGATTAGTTAATAAAGTTCTAAAGAATTTAGAAGATGGATAGATTAGTTATCATTAAAAATGAGATAATTGATACATCAAAACTAAAAGGAAATTTAATAGGTATATTAATAATGGACACCTGATATATGAATGGCTTGATTTATTATCTTTTAGGTTAGTCAAGAAGCAGTCTGCACGATTTTTTATGGATACAAATTTTTTGAGGTCTAAATTTAATCAAGGCGGGTAGAATAACTGATAGACAGACATTTTGGGTACAACATAAAGAATGGAAGAGTGCAAGGCATCGAGGAATATATTCATTGCATCATTCGTATTAAGAATGATAATAATTACAATTGAAAAAAGCCGGTCAGTAGGTTGTGGAAGCACTTCGCTCGTCGGGTGTCAGTATTGGCGGATGCACTTCACTACTGGGCAGGGTACTTTTGGTGGATGTATTGAATTTGAAAGCAATGATAAATCATTGCATTCAATAAAACGATTCTGAGCGTAGCTTCGGTGTAGTATACATAACTCATATCA
>JAIPRL010009965.1:0-16479 GCA_025469235.1 Pemphigus obesinymphae
TTGAAACCGCCGGGTAATCGTCGGTTATAAATTCGTTGGAAATAATTTATGAAAACAAAAAAAATTATCTATGAACGATTCTTATAATAATAAAATAGATAATATACTAAATAATAAAATATTCTAACAAACAATTTAGTAGGTACGTATTAAATATTAATGTTTTATTTGGTAAATAATATTTGGCAATAATAATAAAATGCCCATACAATTTATTATCACAATTATTGTCAAGGCGTGTTGTAAAATAGCTTATGAGGTCTTTGAAAAAGTAACTTCGGAGGCTGTTTCTCTCGCACATATGTTGGCTTCAATATATTTTACTAATGCTCGGTCTATATATTATAAGTCTATGGTTTTAATAGTATTTATAGTTTTAATGGATATTTAAAAATCCCAATTGTTAATGAATAAACTAAAAATAAAATTATAATAATATACATACAATAAAGCTAAAAAAAAAAAAAAATACCTATAATAAATAATTAAATGTATGTAGATTGTATAGGTTATAGCCTTCTTCTAAAACTAGGAAATTATAACTTATAAGTGCACTTTTCAAATTTGTTGGCAATTAAGAAAAAAACAGTTTGCACATTATGAAACAAATGTACCATTAGACCATATAGATGTTCCATAATTTAAGCTATTTTTTACACCAAACATTCAATACCAAATCGATATATTTAATAAAAATTATTTCAGATAATCAGTTTTGGAACTATATAATTGAACTATTATATATATAAATATATTTATATGTTGACCGATGACATAATACATTTTGAGTTAATGCAGTTTAGCGAATAGGTACAAATTTTCTTTAGAATGTATTTAGATTATGAGAACAAACAATTTTGCACTAAAAATGTGAAAATATGCAAAATAAATATTGTACATGAACCGATTGGAGCAAGTTATTAGGTGGTCAATCAATTTACAATTGAAAAAAAAAACCAAAAAAATGTTCCAATACCTTCCGTAAAGTAGTATATCTTCAAAAATAATAAAAAAATGTGTTTGTTTTCATTCATACATAAAATTATAAAAATATTGCCTACAAATAGCACTATTTTATCAGGGCTTATTCTAAAGCGCAGTTGGGCTTATTTTGTGTAGTTAGTAAAACCAGATGCGCACTTGATCAACCAATTTTGCGTAATCGAATATCTGTGTGTGATTAATTAAATATATTTGGAACTTGCAGGGAAACAGGTTTAATAACTAATAAATGATCCAATGCGCCGCCATAATTATAATGATTTGGTGCTGACCAAAAAAAGATAGGTAGGTGTTTTTTTTTGTCTATTTACGTTTTTAAAGAAGTATTTTCGTAGCATTGGAATGAAAAATGGCCAACATATTTTAAAACGGCCGGGTGAGATGTTAAAATCATCCAAAAGCTCGCACATCCGGAAAGAAAACTGAAATGACGCCATACTGACCAAAATATAAAAATTTACCAACATTTCATTAAGTAGTTGTAGTTTTATTTAATAATATTAAATATTTTGTAATAACAGAGGTAGGTACTCAGGAAATTTCCGATTAACCTAATACTATTTTTGACCTTGTTTACAAACAAAATCACAATATTATATATATTATTATAATGATTTTTGTGTACCGTCCAGCGCAAAGTCAATCATTCCAACAAATGTATTGGTCGTTGTTGGAAAGATTAGACATTTATATGTTTACACTTTATATATTGATATCATTATTGGTACCTACTCAATATACCAATACACCTGATGCACAAACAATATTTGTCGTGAGGGTAGTCGGAGTAATTTCCTCGATTTATTGTCTCAAAAAATTTAATAGATAACCCTGCTTATTAAACATTTTTTTTTTTGTTATTTATGTTTTTAAAAAAACTTCATCCTAGAATTGGTTAACCTTGACATACTTACCTAATATGCAGTTAAAAAGTTTTTTTTAATCATTTCTTATCTTTAAATTTCCATAAATATTTTGTCAGTTATTCTAGTAAGACATATTTTTGTGGAGGAGGTTTTTTTTTTTTAATTTAAAAACAACTATTCCGAAATACTTTTTCAAAATCGGTAAATAAGCTACGAAAAAAAGGTCATCAACTTTTTTCTAATTTCGTAGACAAATTTAAAATTGCAGTATTTAATTTGCCGGTGACTAAATTTCGAAATACTCCTCAAAACGTGTTAAATAAGCAAAAAAAAAAAAAGGTTCTGTAACCAGCGACGACGATTTTATAAATGAGAAAAGAGTGAAATGTTGCCGACTATGTCGATTTTGGCCGACCGACAAAAACCCCTTGGGGGTTAGACATCCTCCCTGCAACCACCCGTTCGGAACACCCTTGCATGTAAAATTTTATAAATAAATATAACATCTAAATAGATAGGTACGTTTCGAACTTAAAATATTAATATTTAACAACTTCCCCCAAGAGATTCATATAGATATGGTCACTAACTGTGCAACGATTAGGAATTTTCGTATTAATACCCGAGAAATGTATTCTGCGGACTCGCTCGATTTTCATTATCCGGCACAATTGATACGAAAAATTATAAATATTATCAGTTATCACTGCTATCATATTATAGTTATCAGACATTATACACGGTTATTCGCTAAATAACGTCAACCCCTTTGCGCGCATAATCAAATCAGAAACGGTTTGTAAAATTTGCCCGCGGTTGTTTAGGATTAAGACGTGTTAGGATTTGTGTATAGTACTATAGTGCATATTATTATTATTATTATTATTATTATTACACTATTACTACGATCGATTTTTCCACATTGAACATATTGTAATTTGTAACGGCGACGAGACGGACGATTTTACCGTAAATTTATCTACTAAAATGTTGAATTGTTAGGTCGGACGGACGTTTCTCGTGTTATATTATGTGTGTAAATAGAATATTTTATATTCGTACTTTTTTTCCGAATGTATTTGGGCATTAAACGAACACGACGTATATAATAATAGTATGTATTACATACACACGAAAACAATATAGAAAAAGGTTTGTAAAGATCCGCGTTTTAATCCACACGATTTTAACCAAATAAAATGAAATACCTACGTTAAATTCCAACGACGATACGTTATGGTGGTAGCTAGCGCGCAGGAAGAGCGGGTCTTTAAATTAATACTCCCGTAGCGACAAAGCCGATGACGTGGGTCTCTTTCTCTAAATAGCACGAAACGACCGCGTAAACGTCGCCCTTTAGAATTGGCGAAAATAAAAATAAAAAATTCCAAAATTACATTTCCCTCCGTGGCCATTTGTATTTTATACAAATGCGAATAAAAAAAAAAAAAAAATAAATAAATAAAAAAATAAGCCAAATAATATGTACAATAGGAAGAAAAATAATAATAACGATGATGATAATACAGCGAGAATGTCTAAATCGTCCGTCGGGCCGCCTTTTTTTTTTTAGCACTCACCTAACCCTTTCTAATCGTCACAATACTATAAAGCTGAATAACCGCACGAAGACATCACGATAACTCGTGCACGAATAATAATATCGCAGTGTGTACAACGCGACTGTAACTAACGCACACTAAACGCATATGTGACGATGATATGATAATGATAATAATAATAATAATAATAATCATTATAATTTAAAAATGTCAGAAAATCAAGTTGTCCAACACTTGTTTGCAGCTCTTAAAAAATAAAAATAAAAACTAAACACGACCTGAAAGAAGGTATAGGCGTATCAAAATTGTTTGAGACTTTTTTTGTCGTCTACTGAAGAAAGTGAAAAATTATCACGGTTAATTAATAATAGACAAAACGGTTGTTCGCTGGGATATCTGTAGATTCAATTATAAATGTATTCTTATTTTTCTTTCAGAGTGGTTAATCAAAATAATCGTCGTTATTGTGCAGAAAAGTGTGGAAAAATTTCCAAATCAAAGAGATAAATGGCCTAAAAAAAGGTGTATTTTTGTATCCAAAAATGGAGTCCCTGTGTGTATTATTGAATGAGTTACACAGATGTATGTAAAAGGTATAATATCAGTAAATGATTAGTTTTATTTGCATTACATAGAACTAAATCATAATAATGCTACAGCCCTTATTTTACAAAAAACTTTGCACACTTTTTTTTACAATAAGGAGATTTCTCCATAAATCCCTTTTTATTTTACAGTCAAAATATTATTGTTATAAAAGTTAATATTAATTAATAGTGTTTTATAGTATGTCAAAAATGCTTCTATCAACATGCCGAAGATCGTGATTTTATAGTGTGACTGATAAAATGATAATTAAAAAAAAAATATATATATTTATCGATTTTCATAATATGTTTAATAATGTGTCATAACAAATATATTTATCATTACATAATTTTTAAATACCCTGTGTCGTACTATACAATAAAATAAGGGCTGTAATATTGGATTGAGTAAAAATTATTCCTTAAATACTCATATAACAAAATATGATTAACGAATAGCTCATTACGTTAAATCACTATATAGTTGCAAATGATTTTATAATTATTCAAAGAGAATAATATATATATATATCATCCAAAATGTTATTAAAAACATATATCTAAATTAATTTAAACACTGCAGTATCTAATAATAATTTTTCAATTATTATTTTTTAAGTTTTATTGTTGTTTTTGTTCTTCATCGAATTCTCCAATCTAACCCTAGTCTTCAACATCTATTCAACTCAATTTCTCACATCCACATTCTCTATTATATCTCACCACCTCTTTCTCGATCTTCCTCTTTCCCGCTTTCCATCAAAATACATTCCCTTTACTAATCTTACCGTCTCTGTCTCGTTTATCATTATAACATAGCCGAGTCATCTCTATCTATTCATCTTAATTTACTATCGAAGACATTTCTATGCTACTTTTTATTTATTAATTTCTTATTTTTTCTTTTCAAATCACTCCAATCATCCACTTTAATACTCTCATGTCTATAACACTCATTCTCTGTTCTGCCTTCCTAATCTACTGTCCAACATTCTGACCTATATATCATTGCAGATCTCACCACTGTTTAGTACAATTTACCTTCTAACCGAATTGGGATTCTTTTATCATATAAAATACCTGAAGCTTCTCTCCACTGTATCTACCACACTTAATCCTGTATTTAATATCATCCTCGAAGCCCCATCATTCTGTAGAGCAAATCCTAAATAGGTACTCTTTTATCCTCAACCACTTATCTTCATTATCTTCATCAATTATTTCTTTCTCTTCGCTCCACGTAAGGAACACAAAATCATACTCAATATATTCTGTTTACCTCTATTAATCCTTAATCCTTTACCTTCAAGAGTTTTCGTCTACTCTTTATGTTTACCGTTAATTTTTTCAGGACTCTTTCCTACCAGTACTATATCATCTGAAATCAGCATGCACTATAGTACCTCACCCTAAATATATTTTGTTGTTTCATTCTTTACCAAGAAAAATAAGAACTTAAAGCCAAATCCTGTGGCGCACTTCTACTCTGACACTAAAATTCCCAGTTTCTCCACACAGGCTCTTTACTCTTGTATTCGACCTTTCATACGTGACCTAAAATACTTTAATTATTTGTTAACTACAAAAAATATATATTATAATAAATTATTATACTATAAAATTACAAAATAATTATATATATAGAATAAGCCAGCCATACCTCTAATACTAACATTACGTGCCGTGATCCGAGATACAAGGTGCTCGTGAGTGATCGACGCAAGCATACAATTTCTGTGTGTACCGGACGCCCGCTATAAAAATTATTGTGTATTAAAGTTTATGCTTATCACTCATCAGTTATCACTTGATTTGTATAATATATACTATAGTAAGAGAACGTGATACCTGAATTTGCCGTCTACGTCTAACCAACTGATAATATACGAAATTTATGTTCAGTATTTTTATCACAACTTTATAATTTTTAATATTAGTGTAAATTGATCTATAATCAAATCTATGGACGAGATCATTATCCATACCATAACATCGTATTTTTTTTTCAAAGTTAGCAAATGCGGATATCACGTCCTCTTAATTACAAAATACTACTGTCGAGAACAAAGGATTTTGAAACAGTGACGTACCTCAGCTGATCTGAGACCAAGACAGTTTTTAATGTCTTTTTTTGTGTGACTTCATTGAGTGAGTCTCCAGGCTTAGACTATATTATAATATGAGGAAAAAAAGTTTATTCGCCTAAATATATTGTAAGTCATCTAGTGAATTGTGTTACTATTCTTTTACGCGTTTGTTGTATTATAGCTTTTATTGCGAATCCATTAAAAGACAAATCGTCTTTTATTGGAATATTTCCGTGCGTATCAAAACGTATATACTCACGCGCGAAACCCATTTCCGGACGATACACATTTTTTTTACGCCGATAAACCGGCTTTTAGAACATCGCACGTACGAACAAAACGAATGGAGATTTTATCGAAAACAAAAAACTTCCCGTTATAATTTACTCTATAGTATTTATTTTGAGAAATTTTAATACCATTATTGTGGTGATATTTACGATACTATATACTATTATACAATGTTGGACGTTAAACGCTAGAGTTTGTGTTTTGTGCTTTAGATAATAATATATAGATAATAGAAATAAATAATTAAAATGTCCTTTAAAACCACAGAACAGCCATTTAAAAATTTATTGCATTCATGTTTTCAGTTTCATTTTATGAAAAAATGGTAAACATAGAATTTTTATAACTTAATGTGCATTTAGAAAAAAATTCATATATAACACACCAAAGCTAATACAAATTAAATTCAACACGTATATAACGTAAAATAATTTAATTTATAATCGGCATCATGAAGGTGTAACTGTATAATATATATACATGACGTTATATTCGTGTGCACACACAATACAAACTAAATAGATCAATATATTATATAACAAATTTCGCTCAGAATCGTTTATCAAATGCAATGATTTATTTTTCTTTTAAAACTAAAATAATAATAATACACTATTATGATCATACTGAGGGACAACATTATTTTAATTTTAATATAAAATATAAAGTATAGGGAATTTTAATAAATATTATAACACCTAAATATGGTATATGGGGTATATATGGTAAATATAGTATATTGAAATAAATATAAATTAACTATAGGTGTCCTAATTGAAAAACGTCCTAGTTAATTAATGCCTAAAGTTGCATACACATTAAGGAAATTACAATATAAGAAAGGCGATTGCCCTCTCCCTCTTGGAGTTTTTTTGGATTATGATATTAATTTTTGCTTTTCAATTTAATATTTATTAAATACGTCCCAATTATATTAATTATTCTTTTTTTTTTTTATAAAAATAGTAATTAAAAATTAATTTTTTTAACAAAATTCTGTTTTAGAAGTCAACATTTTCTTATTAAAATTGTTTTAATTTTTAAATATTAATTTATCGATTTATTTCAATAGGCTTATAGTCTATAATATAAAAGTTCTATTTTTTTTTTTAAAATAACTTCAAATTTTCATCATTAGTTTATCATTTATATTACCTACCTAAGTAAAAAATTTTAAGTACACATGTTACGGTTTATATCATATATATCCAAATAATTTTAACATTAGGTGATCACAATGATAGCTATAAAACATAATAATTATTATTTCTACAAGAGGAATAATTGGTCTAAATGAATAAGTTTGTATCAGGACACAATTTAGGGTCCACGGTCACATTGTCTATTTCAGTTGCATATTACAATTTATTTACATAATATTTTCAGAAAAATAATTATGTATAAAAGAAAATATAATAAACCTATTAAACAAAATATGTGCTGACAGACTTCTAAAAAAGATTATGAGTAAGAACAAGTCTGATCCGTAATTCATCATAGAGTATATTTCATAATATCTTTTAATTTTACTTATATATTTATGTTATATATTTTAAACTTCATAACGTCTAGTTGTTCCTTTTATTAATTTCTATAATACATATAAATTTGACTTTTATTTATAAATATTGTTATATTTTATAATATATATTAATATTGGTTTTATATTACAAATACGTTTTTTAAGTTTAGTTATACCTATTCAATAATTATGGTTTGTAAATTAATAAAGCAATTGATTTTACAGGGTCTACCAGTTCTGGCCGTAAGTAATAATGGTACGTAAAATCGGAAAATAAGTTTGATCATATTTTAAAATACACACTCAACTAGACTAAAATAAGCTTGATTTATTTTAAATTAAGCCCAGTACATTGTAACAATAATATTCAGTTTTATACGTTTCATTGCCAGTATTTATGTAGTATATTGGAAACATAATGTTCAATAAAACCATGGCTATTGCTTATAAATTAAAACATATCAAATTAGAGCTGTTCAATTTCTGATATAAAATATCACAATAACCTATATACTATATTTATATTATATCATTGTTCGAGTTTATTTATTTATTACGGACCGCTAAATAAGTATTTTGCCAAAATCAATTTATTTTTACTTCACTATATCTCTGGAATAAATTAATGGTGTTTGGGAACACTATTCCAAGAGATTCACTTTGGTTCATCTTCATCTATGTTATTATATTCAGTATACATGTTTTAAATAAATATATATTTAATGTAAGACTTTTTGATATAATGATTTATAATTTTCTATAATATTTAATTGAAAATTTGTTTCAAATGTAAACATTAAGTTTTTTATTATATCGATTACAAATTATTAACAACGCTTTGTATATTTTCATGCTAATTACATACATAATTTCAGATGACCTAGGTCATATTCTAATTTTGAAAATTCCTTTTTACTTACTCGATTATTTCTAAAATCAATAGGTTTCATCTTGTGGTCATTAGTATTCAATCCATTTATTTTTTTAAACTTTAAAGGGTTATTAAAAAATAGGTTTTTATTTAATTATGTATATTATATAACAAATTTCGCTCAGAATCGTTTCTCAAATGTAATGATTTATTTTTCTTTTAAAACTAAAATAATAATAACCCACTATTATAATCATAAGATAACTGAGGACTACTTTATTTTAATTTTATTATAAAATATGAAATATAGGGAATTATCACCTGACATTTCAATACTACACCTAAATATGGTATTATGGGGTGAATATGGTAAATATAGTATATTGAAATAAATAATAAATAATAATTAACTATAGGTGTCTTAATTGAAAAACGTCCGAGTTAATTAATGCCCAATGCTGCATACACATTAAGGAAATTACAATTTAAAAAAGGCGATTGCCTTTTGGCAACTTTTGGAGTTTTTTTTTGGATTATGATATAAATTATTTTATTTTCAATTTAATATTTATATTTTTTTTCCATCACTCCGCCTCCAGTTACCTATCTATCATTTATCATATATCATTTATTCGTTCATTTATCGTTTCTTATCCACCACTATATTGGTAAGTGTACATACATTTTAATGGGAATAATTGTATTATAGATTAAAAAATTAATCAAAGAGGTATAAAAACAGATTATTTTTACAAATAAATCCACCCTTATGATCGGCTTTATTTTTATTTCTGAAAGATATATCACTGGTGGAACGGTTCTTAGGTACATTTTTTTGTAAATATAATAATCTAATAATTACCACAATAATAATAATTACAAAATATAATTTTAACACAATTATTCTTAATTATTTACTTACTAATAATTCCAAACGGCAATTCCTTGGATTACAATATTATTTTGATTAGGCAAAAATATAAAACTATATAACAATAATTAAATATACCTCTTACTGTAGTAGTTGTTTTATTAGTATATAATTTATATGTACAACAAATCTTTTAAAAATTAAATTAAATATATATTTAAAATCGTCGGGTTTTTGTTCATTTTCAAAATTGTAATTACATAAAATGTATGTGTAGTCGTGTGTTCAATACATTTTTGAATTACTTGCCTTTGTTAATGTATTCAACAGAAACATATTATTAGAGAAGGACTATGTACTAGAAAGTGAACGCCAGTTTTGGCCGTAGGTGAAATATTTTTTAATTAGTTTATTAATGGTATTATTTTTCAAAAATATTCAGCCACCGACTATTATGGATCCCGATAAAATATTTAATCCGAAATATACAATTTGCACTCAAAACTAATTTCACTTTTGAGGTGTACAATTACAAAGTATCATTTTCAAAAGGTGTTGTACTTACAAGTAGTCTCACTAAAAAAAGAGTTGCACCCGATAGGTGTTGTACTGAAGCAAATAAACATATAATTTATATTTATAACTATATATTACTAGTTCTAAATTTATATATTTAGAATAAACAATAATAAAATATACAACATATAATTTGTTTTCAATAAATGATAAGTCTGTTTAATAGATTAATATAATTATAACAAGAAAATTCCACGTTCCATATACCTATATAAAAACTTTCAAATACCACCAAATACTCCTACGGCCATAGTACCGGTTTATAATAGTAATCTGCAATACATAAAATACAAAAATAGTTTCTCACAACGTCCCAATTATCTTAATTATTCTTTTTTTTTTTATAAAAATAGTAATTAAAAATTAATTTTTTAACAAAAATTTGTAAAGTCAACATTTTCTTATTAAAATTTTTTAAACCTATCAAGTAATAGCTGAAATATAATAAGTAATAACATTACTGATTTACTCTTTAATCGGACTATGGAAGGAAGAACTTGAAAACCACTTTTAAATACCATCAAAGTTTTAAAAACTAAATAAGTCCACTCTTATGACCGCATGAAGATGCTTACAGAATATCGGCACAATCGGATGAGGAATATTATACAATAATATTTCAAATGATATCAAGTGTTTAAATATACTCATTGCAAAATAACATTTCGACATAATTCTAGTCAATGAAAAAATGTTTTAGAAATAATCTACTATAAATTCCTAGTCAATTTTATTGAAACTTTCAGAATAATACCTAACGCTACCAGGAAAATTGCTAGGTCACTAAATAAATTAAACAGAATAATACGTCATAGATAATGAAATTAATTTTCCATTTCACTCAAAATCAGACAATCGTAAAGGTAATTTCATTTTTTTTAATATTCAGATCGAATCACACGGGCTTATGTGATGATTTTATAATTATATTACAAAATGAGCTATGTACAGTAGGCATATAGGAATAATAATTGAAGACTCAATTCCACAAAAATATTTACTTTATTTTGATAACTTCGATACCGAAATACGTATTTACCAAAATAAAGTAAATATTTTTGTGGAATTGAGTCTTCAATTATTATTAGAAAAATACCACAAGTACTCAAAATATAAACAGGCATATAGGAGTTTAATATTAACATAACATATTATCAATAAGATAACATATTATAAATACTAGAGAATGATTTATTATATTTAAAAATGTTGACTAAGGAAAATAAGGTCAACATTGTCATAATATTCATATATTGATTTTTTTAAATATGCCTATAGTCTATATTCTATAATAAAATCTCCTATTTTTTTTTTTTTTTTTTTTTAATTTAAATTTTCATCAATAGTTTATCATTTATATTATGTAAAAACTAATACACATGTTACACTTTATATCATATAGATCCAAATAATTTCAACATTAGGTGATCATATAAGATATCTATGAAAACATAATAAATATTATTTCTGCAAGAGAAATAATTGGTCTAAATGAATAAGTTTGTATCAGGACACAATTTTAGGTCTACGGACACATTGTTTATTTTAGTTGCATAATACAATTTATTTACATAATATTTTCAGAACAATAGTTGAAGATAGTGTAGGTAAGTAATTTGACTCTATTCAGATTTAATATAATATTAATTCACATTATATACCTACTTTCATTTAGCTCTATATTCCCGGGCCACTCGTCAGAAGTTTAATACAAAAATATTGTCATTTGTTTGTGCACGTTTGTGTTTTTTATCCCATCGTTTGTGTTTAAGCCATTTTAAAGTGGCTATTAAAGTATTTATTTGTGTTACGTTAGTACAGTTTGGTGCAGTTATCTCCATTGTTAGAACTGTCCCCATTCGTCAGTCATAGAATTTTCTAAACGATATGGAGATAACTTAAAGATTGATACCCTCAATATTGATATTTTAAAATCATTTTTATTAACTCAAATACGCTACGTTATTGTAAATTTGCATCATTTTTATCATTTTCATTTTAAAACTGTTTTGGAATTTTATTTTTCAAATTTCTTTACAAGTTATGGAGAGTAATGTATTTTATACTATTATCAGAAGAGTATCATTGTATAGAATATAAACTATTAATTAGACAATTCATTACTGATCAGAATATTTACTATTCCTGATAGTTTAGTTTTTCTAGTCAAATACCTTTATTTTTATTTTATAAATTTTTAATTTTTTTATTTTTTAAATAACAGAATAAAGACATAATATTTTTAATCAAATTCAAATTAAATTAAACTCCGCGTCAACTATAGTTAAAGATTTCATCTTCATAAATTACATCAAAAATAATTTAAAAAGTCTTATTGATTATTAATTTCTAATTTTCGAAAATTTGACAAAATTGCTTATATTTATCTCCTTATAATCGAGTTTCCCAGAGAGTTAATGAAATTTTATAGGAAATTTAAAGCTTTTCGAAGAAAAATTATTATCTAATATTATTTAAAAAAGTTTAAATACATGTCAATATCATTTTTATTAATAATTTATATTTATTTGTGAAGAAAAATTTATAATGTATGTATACAGGATGATTTTAATGAGACAGACTATATTATGCGTACATATCTCGGGAAATATAAATAATTTTTTTGAAATATTTAAAAGAAAATTATTTGTACACTTAGGACCTTTATTTCATGTATGGCCTAAGCTTTAGCTTATTCCTAAGCTAAGCTTAAATGAATTAATCTGAATTTCAATTTGCACTTAATACTTATATGGTACTTAAGGTACTTTAAGTTTTACATGTTAAACCACACCTAATGTATGGTTTATCCATCACTTATATTTTATTTTCCAAATAATTATCAGTTTGTTGAGCAATTTTAATTGTAAAATAATATTTTAAAAATTTGTTCACATTTTATTACAATTAATTATGAATAACATAATACCATTTATAACGGATTCGTCACACTCATCATCATCAAGTGATGATGAAAACATTATTAATTTAATTGAACGATTATGTCGTCCAAGAAAGTATCGAATTTACAGAAACCGATTTGATCATTTCATTATTTGGGACGAAAATGAACTTTTTAATCAGTTTTATTTATCAACCTTATATTACTAGGTACTTACCTTATTCATAATGAATTTAATAATTAATATAAAAATATTAGTATTTAATATTAAAAATGAATAATTAATTTTAAACAAAACGAAGTAGGTATCTATAATATAATAAAAACTTAATAAATAAAAAAATTACCTTAATATTTATAACAAAAAAATAAATAGATACCTATACACAATTATATTAGAACATCCGTGGAATAACATCTCGTCAAAAATCATAAAACTGCTATAAAAAGTCAAATAGAGACTCGAATTTCAAAATTTTTTGTATATAATTAAATTATTTTTATAATTTTTTGAGTTTTTCCTACCACATTTAAAAGGTATTGAGTAAATAGAAAAATAACTTGTTTAAAGTACCATCAAGTTGCAGTTTTATATCAGAATCTAAAAATTCGACAAAATGGAACATCGGCGATTCGGGAACGGACCTAATAAACTATGGTAGGTACAATATTATTACTTATTTATTTATTTATTTATTTATTTTTTACGGGCGTGAGCCCAATTTATACAAAAGCGTAGGTATACATAAGCATATGTATATAAAACAAAACAAAACAAAAACAAAAATTACAATTTAAGCAAAAAAAGAAAAAAGAAAATGCTAGGCTAAAAAAGAAATGACGGAGTCTAATTGACAAGCCTCATTATCCTTGTTACGGGTTCATTCAGCAAATAATTTTTGGAACAGTGAGGTGTGACAAAACTAGAATTATTGCGGGTGTTTCTTATAGGCACCTTAAAGTTTATTAGCTGAAGAAGAGAAGGAGAATCAACGTAACCAGAGAGAAGTTTATTGAGGAAAGAAATATTTTGAGATAAACGACGGTCAGATAAAGAAGAAAGATTTAATATTTGAAGGACGGGGTTGTAATCGTGAGGAGAGCAGTTTATTTTAAGAATATATTTAATAAGACCAAGAAACTTCCGTTGGACTCTTTCTAGCTGTTTACAATCATCCGCTGTATGTGGATCCCAGATAACGGAGCCATATTCAACAATAGGCCTAACAAGAGCACAGTATAAAGATTTAAGAGAATTAGAAAGTTTAAATTCACCGGCTATTCTTTTAATAAAACCTAAAACTTTAAATGCTCTACATGTAACATTGTAGATATGAGCCCGGGGACAAAAAGATGGATTAAATGTAAATCCAAGATCGCACACATTAGTGTCAATAGGAGAAGATTTATTTGATTAATTGAGTAAGAAAAAGTAATAGGAAAACGTCTCCTGGTAAATACCATTGACCTACATTTTTTAATATAAATGACAAACCAAGTGTTTCGGACCATAAAACGAAAGAATTGAGATCGTCTTGAAGGAGTAGACAATCATCGACAGAGTTGACCTTTATAAATAGCTTCATATCATCAGCGAAACAAAGCAACTGACAATGACTACGAGAGGCGCTGGCAGTATTAACAAATAAGGAAAAAAGCAAGGGTGATAGATCACCTTGAGGGACACCAGATGTCGAAGTAAAAATTTCAGAATTCATATTGAACAATTTCACCCATTGAGACCGATTAATTAAAAATGAACTAAACCAAGTGAGTAAAGGATCACCAAAACCAGAGGCTTGCAATACAGAAATGAGGACTTTATGGTTTACAGAATCAAATGCCTTAGCAAAATCAGAGTATTTTACATCAACTTGAGAGCCTTCACTAAAAGAATTGAATATAAAATTACAAAAAGTGAGGTTAAATGTAACAGTTGAACGGCCTGGACGAAACCCATGCTGAACATTAATCAGAATTGAGTTGACTGACGGCTGAATTGAATCAAACACGAGAGACTCAAAAACTTTAGCCAAGTGACTAAGAATTGAGATGGGTCTATAATTAGATACCAAAGAAAGGACAACCCGATTTAAAAATAGGCGTGATAGAACCAATCTTCCACAAATCAGGCAAAATACTTTCATCCAATGATGTACGAAAAAAGAGCCATAGGGGAAGATAAATAACATGTCGTATCCTGAAGAGAAAGTCACCACGTATACCATGAAGACCTAACGATGTTATATTTTTTAGAGTGCAAAGTTTTTGGAAAACATCATCAGGAGAAAAGAAACAATTATTAGGCAGATCAAAGAATGGGATATTGAAATTCAACAGGTCAGAGTTAATTGATCTCGAAGAATATGCAGAGGAGAAGTGTTTAGCAAACAAATTAACAGTCTCTTGCTCACTAGAGCTACTGATAGTATCCAAGGAAACTACTTTAGGGACAGCGTTGGAAGACCGATTTTTACGAACGAAATCCCAGAATTTATTCGGAGACATAGTCAACGATTTCTCTGTATTCATAACAAAAAGCTTAAAACTCCTTTTGGATTCATACTTATATTTCGCACGGAGTAGAGAAAAAGCTTTATAATCCGCAGGGTCTCCAGACGATTTGAATTTAACATGGGCTTTATTTTTCTGATATACCAGATTCTTTAGCTCCTTGATTACCCATGAGGGAAAGGATGATTTAGTGAAATAGGATTTAGGGACAAACTGTAAAATTGAACTATGAAGAGCATCTGTGAAGGCGTTGACTGCAGAGTTCAGATCAAGATGGTAAATTGTAGAAATCCAGTCAAAAAATGACAAAAACGGATAATATCTTTGTAGTTAGCTTTATTAAAGTTGTAAAAAGAATGCCAACTATTGAACAATGTTGGGCTGTAGGAATAGGTGATGGATATTGTGAGGGGGGTGGTAAAAATCAGGAGAAACAAATGAATCAAGAGACTTGAACAATGACAGAATCTGAATTGCAAAAAACAAGGTCAAGAACGGAACCCTTGTAGTTAAAGATAGAATTAATTTGAAAAAAACCATTAAACGTGAATATTTCAGGTACGCAAGGAATGCGAGTATGAGAGTAGGAAGAAAAAGTAAGGCCATTTTTATCATTAGACCAAGACATTTCAGGCAAATTAAAGTTTCCACTGATTATAATTGTGTGGTTGCAATGTAATTGAACAATGTTGTCAACAGTTGACATAAAATTTTCATATAATACAGAAGAACATTGAGGAGGAAAATAAACACAACAAATTAAAAACTTTGAGGTACCAATCCGAAACTCGACAAATAAATGTTCAACACCAATTTCAGGAACAACAT
>JAIPRL010009966.1:0-16476 GCA_025469235.1 Pemphigus obesinymphae
TAATTTTGGTTATACTTTTAATTTTTAAACGAATTATATACGAAATTCGGAGGAAATAAATAATATACGAGTACCTATAAGGTCCATATTACATAGTAAAATACTTACGTTCTCTAATAATAATAGTGATATTCGAAGTAATAAAATAGAAGATATAAAATGGTATGATATTTATATTCAAGTTAAAACAAAAAAATAATATAATATATAGTTAAATTATTATTTATTTTTTAGTTTAAATATTTTGTATTATATATGGTGGTTCAAGTTCAATTATGTCACTTTGTAATAGCCGTTTAATAAATTGAGGATCTATGATTTCTCATAAAATCTAAAATAAAATAGATTTTTAATTAATATATAGGTACATAAATAATATATAAAATAAAACACTAATAATAAATAATTTCCCGCGATATGCACTGCCTGTCGTAAGAGACGACTGAAAGTGCTTGGCCGGTGGGGCTGGGTCCAGGGTACCGGTGATCCAAAAACTTCGGGGATTAGGACACGGAAGTTCTAAACGTGACTTAGAGAAGAGCGTGTCGTTCCTTCGGGATTCCTCAGGGAGGCGTGGAGGGGTATTCTGTGATCCCCACTAAAGTAAATACCAGAGAGTAGTGACAAGCACTATTCGGTCGAGCGACCGGATTAAGGGCAAACCATGAGCCCCTCACATACGGGTTAATTCCTGGAAGGCTTGTCTATGTTGTGCTTTAATGTTACGATGCAACCGAAAGATCATACCGCGATCTGTTCACCTTATGGGGACATTGCGGTACCGCCGGGATGCCCCGTTAACCTAGCACTACGTTTTCGGCTGGGTTGACGCCCGTACCTAACCCCGGATTTGGCAGTAGCCTCCGAGGACGTTTTTGGCTACGTGAAGGCTGTAGCTACTTAGTGGTTTAAAGCCATGCTTGGTTCAATACCGCTTTATTGGGGAGGATCACCAAATGATATCGGTATTTAAAAACTCGGTGAGTGTTGGATAGGCACTCTTCCGACCAGTGTCGTATTTCGGGAAGGAGGTATGACTCCCCCGTGAACTGGTACGGTTATGGTCGGTGCTCATGGTTCGTGACAACATGGGTACGTTTGGATGGTATGCCGGGGGTTCCCTGTTCCGTGTTAGGTCTTGAATAGCACCTAGTGCTAACATAAGGCCTTGTACGGGTTTAGTCCCTCAACAGTAAATGACACACACCCCAAAAGATAAGGTTAGCCATATCCCTATATACTAATCGGGGCGAAACCACAGCCTCCACGCTGCCTTGGGTGGAAATGTCATTGTCGTTCTCTTTACTGAGTGTGTTACTGACTGCTAATGGTGGTTACCTATTACCTGGCCTTGGCTAGTGTGAGAAGAGGGGTCTAGACGCCCCATCAAGAGCCCGGCGGGATACGTGACTGAATAAGGCCCCACCCAGGCCTGCACGGCAGCCCGGGCCCACCGCTGACCACAAGGGCACCGGTCTGAAAAAAAAGGGTTGGGACCGAGGGGAGATAATCCTACAAACCTGCGGTATGGTCTTAACTGGCTGTTCCGCAATGGAAATGGATACCACCAGGGGAATCCGACTGTCTAATTAAAACAGAGTATTGTGGTGGCCGGGACAGGTGTTGACTTTCGGGTCGTCTCCAGGCGCCTTAGTTGGGCTTTCAGCCGAGTGATGGATGTGCCGGAGGATGCAGTCAGGATCGATGGTGCAATGATGCTGGATTGGGAACGGCAGAAGGCTCATGCCCTGGTTGTTCCTGGCAGGTCATGGACCTGGAAATTCTTCCCTTCCGTAAGGGACAGAACGGTTATTCCTCTCATCTTCGATCATTATACGGCCCAATTGTTAGTGGACACGGAGATTTGAATGCCATACTCAACCACTTCAAACTAAAAGAGAATCCTTGTAGATGTGGCGCCCCGGAATAAACAGCTCATCTTTTTATATATGAATGTGAAAAGAATATTGATGAAAGAACACTATTATCAACTGTTGTGGAAAATGAAGGCGGAACCTGGCCTTGCCCTCCAGTAGAGTTATTTAAAACTAGGAAGATATGGGATGCATTTCAAAGATTCGTGAAGATAACACTTATAAACAAAGAAACAGAAAGAGAAGAACTAAACCAGTAATTCAATAATACAAAATGAAATCAAAATGAAAAGGAAAACCTACATCGGTGAAGGGCCTGCTCTTAACCGGGTGAAATGGGTATTGGCGTCCCCACACTGCCTGAGCTACGTAAGGACTGCCTATAATTAGGTGTTATGGGATTAACGAACCCGCGTTCCCTAGTTCAGGTTGACCGGTGACCTCGGCCAGTTGGGAGTAAAAACCCATCTGGTCAAATTCCGTACTACGGGACCGGGGAGCCCCACCATCTTTCGAAGCGGGTACCCCGGTACTGAGGCCCATTAACATCTAGGGTCTCTGGAGTTGGACTCACGGGTGTTGTGGTTCCGCTAGATACGTACACAAGTCTATGACTTATTACGTGGTGGATAATATAGAGAGATGTCCGGGCGAAACCACAGCCTTCTCGCAGCCCCGGATGGAAACGTTATTGCCATGCCCATCACTGAGTGTGTCTCTAACGGCTCATGGTGGTTACCTCTCACCCAGCTTTAGCTGGTGTGAGAGGGGTGGGTTCGAGGCGTCTTCGAGGGTGGGGTCTTGATTAAAACCCCAATTTCATCAGCTGGGTGCTCCTCTAGTTCGTATTCGAGACTCCCGGATATCCCACTTCCGCATTTTAAAGGGGATTATCAGGAATGGCCTATGTTTCGACATCGTTTTGTGGCCATTATTGACAGTAGGGCACAGTTGGCCGATAGCGATAAACTTTATTATCTCATGTCTATCTAGTACTGCGTCGGATGCGGTAAAGGGTATACCAATTACAGCTGATAATTATGGACTAACGTTAAAGACGTAAACGGATCGGTTCGACAAACCTAGATTAGTTAGCATCAACACTCATTGAAAAACTTTAAAATCTGCCATTCGTAAACACGAGTCCTTAGCTGAACTCAGTAGCTTTGTAGCAGTAATTGACGAAAGCTGTTAAATTCGTTAAAAATCCCGGATCCTTTTTGTTATTCACGTTGGCTAGTCGTTGTTTGCCTGTAGGAATTCGGAAGCTGTACGAAGTAGAAAACTCAGATAATTATCCGCCTTTAAAGGATCGGTTATTATTTCTCAAATCTCGGGTCGTAATTTTAGAAACCGTTGTAGATGTTCGAAAACCTAACGTGTTAAAATCCAATATTTCAAGTAAATCCAATTTTAATGTTGTTAGATACCCTAGGTCAGAAAGAAGGGAAGAAATTTCCCTAAATGTAGCTAAGGAAGATTGTGTATCAAGTTCAAAATGTAGTTGTTGTAAAGGGTCACATGAACTTACGTCATGTAAGAAATTTCAGACTTCGCCGGTAGAGGACCGCATGAAGTGGATGCGTACTCAACTTTGTGCTTCCTGTGCTTTAGCGATAAGCATTGGTCCAATCGGTGATATCACAGCATGGTGTACTCATTGTTCCCGCAAACACCTTACCCTTCTTCATTCAAATATCAGTCATCAGGGAGTAACAAAAGACACGGCGGCGGCTGAATCGGGCTCCGAATCACAAACCGCACTCTTAGGTGGTCAAGAATCTCTTTCGGTAATTTTAGGGACAGCGCTGGTACACATCCGCGATCGAGCAGGATCATGGTACGTGCAGTGTTTGTCTATACGTTGCGGTCTTACCTGAACGGGCTCGATTGCGTACCGTGAACTGTGCTCTGGTCGGTAGATGTTAAAAGGTACAAGGGGGTAGATAGGTATATAATAATAAAAACCAGACAAGTTTCAGTATAAATAAAACAATAATATTTCCATCAAAATATTGATATCACATGTGTGTATCCAACGGATAGGTATACTAATATCGCTATGGTCACCTACCTAGTACATATATATGTATTATGGTACCGTATGGAGAGAAGAACAAGGAAGAAGGAAAAGCTGACCTGCCGTAGAATATACCTAAACTGCATCAAATTTTATGAAACCAAAATATCATACACATGAATATTTTTTCAAGATCCATCCAGTTCAGTCGCATGACGATTTGACTCCGCCATTTGTTGGTAGAAAAGCTGTTTATAGAAAAAATCATAGAATTCGAACTCTGTGTATATATGATGCGAAAAATGTTAAGATGTTTTGTTCGGTCTGTTTGGCTTTTGCAATTGATAAGAATCCATTTACTTGTGGAATTTATGATTGGAAACACATTTATAAAAGGATTTCTGAACATGAAAGTAGTAAGGTTCATAACCAATGTTGTGAAGCTTATTTCATGCACAGCCAAAAGAGAGATGTTGGTTATTGAATTATTGGAAAATGAGATACGTCAACAGAGAGAAGATGTAAAGAAAAATAGACAAGTACTTGAAAGAATTATTGAAGTATGTAAAGTAATAGGGAAGCGTGGCTGAAGTGGCCAAGGTAAACGATACGAAGCAGCATACTTTCTCAAATATCCAACATTGGACCATGGAACGTTTTTAGAAATGATTAATACAGTAGAGCCTCGATAGTCCTGACCTCCGATAATCCGGACGGCAAAATTCCATTTGTTCGTAAATAGATTTTACGAGAATTCCCGGAACCCAATTAATTTATGTCTATGATATTCTTATCGACAATACAAAATCGATAAACCTACATATGTAGGTAATAAATTGATGCCCGATGATCAGTTCGTTTACTTCTTTCTTGTCGAGTGGTTATTATTCTTGTTTGTTACAATGGCTTTTTTTTTTTTAAAAAAAAAAATTGAAATAATTAAGCTAATAGAAAATATCCAGAACTATGGTATGATTGCTGAGAAGTACGGAATTTAAAATGCAATAAATATAAAGATGGTGAAATTAAAAATAAAATCTTAGTCATTTGAGTAGGTAATCTTGAAAAACCTCCGGTTATCCGGAAAAATCGGTAATCCGGACGATGCTCGGTCTGAATTCGTCCGGACTATCGAGGCTCTACTGTACCAATAAGCAAATATGATGCCGTATTAAATGAGCACCTCAATAATTTTATAAATAAAAGTGAAAAAATCTAAAGGTAGAGGAAATTTTGTGACGCTTCTAAGTCATTATTCAATTGGTCTTGTAATATCAACAATTTCTTCATTAATAAAGCAAACAATATCTAATCAAATTAGTAAAGCTCAAATGTTTTCCGTTTTAATTGATACAACACAAGATATTACTGTTATGGGTCAGTGTTCAATTGTCTTACGATACGTTACCA
Organism: Pemphigus obesinymphae; assembly: GCA_025469235.1. NCBI lineage: Eukaryota > Metazoa > Arthropoda > Insecta > Hemiptera > Aphididae > Pemphigus > Pemphigus obesinymphae. Next base: position 5,305 of record JAIPRL010009966.1, read on the forward strand.
ATGGCACAATAAATGAAAAGTTAATTGCAGTGAAGTGCTGTTCTGATTCCACTGATAAAGGAATGATGTTATTACTCCTAGGTGCATTAGAAGAGGTCAAAGTTGACTCAATAAAATGCATCGGTAATGCTACAGATGGAGCAGCTAACATGCAGGATATTTATAATGGCTTTACTGCGTGGCTGAGTAAAGTTGCTCCTGAACAATACACGTATGGTGTTTCAGTTATGTATTAAATTTAGTTATTTCCGATGCCACTAATAATCCAGTTCACGTGGCTAATTTATTTTCTTTGATCAACGCATGTGCAGTTTTTTTCGGATATGGAGAGATATTAGTGAAAATGAACATGAAAACGTACGGCACAAAGGTTGCAATCTATTTCAGATACTAGGTGGACTTTTAAACAAACAGCTGTGAATAGAATTTTTGGAAAATATGGTGTATTTAACGATGTAATGTATCCAGATTTAATTATTGCTCTTTCTAAAATTTAAACCTGATATTAGATCAAAAGCAAATAACTTAGTAACTCAGTTGTTGAAGTATGAAACTATTTTAATCGCACATTTATATATGAATATATTTTCAATAACAGGACCCTTATCTAGATACTTGCAGACTTCTTAAATTTGCATAAATGTGTTCAAATGGTCAAGGCATCATTAAACGAGCTTAAAAAGATTCAAAAAAATAATTGATGAATCTTGCGAAAACTGAGAAATTCAAGAAATTCAGAGTAAATTGGAAGTCAAACGTGTGGCTAAGAAAAGAAAAATGGCAAGTATGAAAGCAACGATGAACCAATTGAAGAAGAAAAAAAAATGTACCATAAAAATTTACAACAAAGTGTTGGATAATATTATTGAAAGCATCAATGGACGGTTTTCAAATAATAATGATTTGTTGATTGACTTATCTTTATTATCTCCATCAAATTTCAATTTGTTTAAAAGTGGACTTCCAACTGATTTATTAACAAAATTATCTCACAAAATTAAACCATTTATTGATGATGATTTAAGTGAAAATGAAATAAAGAATAAATTAGGTGAAGAACTTATTAATTTTGGAAAATCATGGGATTTTTTAAAAAAAATCTGTTGATGATGATTATAATGAACAATTATATCCTATAAGTGACTTCGAATCCGAAAATGAAGACGTTGAGAATACAGATGCTATAAAACCTTGTAACAAGTCTTCTAAAAATTGTATAATATGTTGTTATAATGTATTAATAAATTATATTTAATTTAATAGCATATCAATATATTTTAACCCTCCCTGTTACACAAGTTGCATGTGAAATGTCATTCTCAACATTGAAATATTTGAAAAACAGACTTAGAAATGCAATGACTAATGAACATCTAGAATCTTTTATGCTGATGGCCATCGAAAATAAAATTCTCATGGAATTAAATAATGATACTATTATAAATTCAGTTGGTGAGAAATCTAAAAAAATATCTAAATAATTATTATAAATGTATACATTTTTTGTAAAGGTTAGGTGCATTTATTATTGTATATATTAAATTCATTATTTGTTATATCTGTTTTTTATTATATAATTTCAAATATTTTACTATATTTATTGTTTCTAATTAAAATATTTCATTATTATTAATATATTTGATATAAGTAGATATCAACATTAATAACAAGGTATTAATAATAAATTATTAATATTGCATTCATTTCAAGTATTAAACTTAAATAATTGTATTTCTTAGGAGGAGGAGGAGGAGGAGGAAAAAGATGCCAAGACACCGGATTCCGTAAAGTCCTATTTAAGTGAATAAAAGACGTTTAATCGCGCTTTTTTCGTGTGGTTTTCAAACGTGGCGTTTTTCAGTTTCAGCATCCTCCGGCTAATTAAAATGGAACTATGGCACGGTGATTGGGCACTGCCTGGCGCCTGAAAGGAAGACAGGCTGAGCTCCGTGGTGAAAGCCACTGCACTGACTACCGTGCCGGTTGCCACTACTCCTAAAACAACGCGTGATCGTTGAAGATTCATTTGGATGGACGGAAGGAACGGCAGCAGACACGGAGAACGAGTGGGTATTATCGATTAAATAGCTATAATAACTAATACAGTACGTATAAACATTTTTTTATGTTAGTAATGCTGTGGAACTTGGCCCGGAAGGGCCTGCAAGCTAAACTGGAAGAGAACCATCCATTACTGATGCTATACAAGGACGTCCTGCTGACCACACATCCGAGTCAACCGGACGCGGTTAAAAACTGTACGTCCATGACCAGCAGGACGTTTCGATATGCTCAGGACAAAATATTGTAAAGAATACAGGATTATGCCAAAGCATTGGGTGGATTTGTGTTCTGGATGTGTCATCCAGAATGCGTAGAGAAATTCCCGCATAAGTGAGTCACCATTTAAACACCCCAAGAACGAAACGATTTAATTTCAATCGGTTATTCTTTCACAGACGTGAGAAATGTGGTCAAGCCAAGGCTACCCTCTTGGCATTCATGAAGGTTTTTTTCCCGTTGTTCGGGCAAGCCACTTCAGTCCTTGCCTACAGGGACAATACATTCCCAAGCGTGGACGGCGTTACAGACAGGGGCATTATCGAAAACGTAGAGTACACGTTGGAATACCTAAGACAGGTATTCCGTGGTACCGGCAAACAAGCGAACCACGCGACGTTCAAAAACAAGTTTTTGAAATAATAATAAAAAAAAAAAAAACATAAATTTTAATAGAATAAAACCGTGGTATTAGATATACTGTACATGAATGTTAAATAGAATATGTAGGTGGTATACAAGGTACATTTGCAACATTAAATTGCTATAACAAGTACCTAAAATTCGGTGTCGAGTAAGTTACTTTTAAAAAGTAACTAAGTTACGTTACTAGTTACAAAATTAAAAGGTAACTTGATTACTTTTTCGTTACCTAAATACAAAAGTAATAGCGTTAAATTACTTTTTCAATTCAAATGTAACTAGTTACAATGACGTTACTTTCAATATTTTTAAATATGTAAAAATGAAAACAATAAAATAAAATGTCAAAAATATCTTTTTTTTTTTGTCTGATAGTCGTCGCAGTCGAATATTAAAAAATTCAATATCATGTCTACTCCAACTTATATAAAATCAATCAATCGTTAAAACAATTACTTTTTGCATCATCGGGAATTTTAAACGAATTTATTAGAACGAATTGTATTTTTTATTTATAATTATGTAACACGTTATTTTACAAAATTACTTACGGTTATCTAATGCAGTTACTCTTACGTTGCCTACTACAGAAGTTAAATAACGAAGTTACTATAACGTTACTCGAAAAAGTAACTACGTTACAGTAACGAGTAACGTCCGCCACGTTACTACCCAACACTGCTAAAATTTGAATAAGTATTTCTATCGATATGAGATGTCGCAGTGGTTGAAGACGTACGATTTCGATCATCAAAACCACTTTTCGGTCTGATCAAAACTTTAGATTAGAAAGTACCTGATGAGGCTTGAATATTATAAGGTCTATTTTTGTATTATGTATAAATTAATTACGATTATCTAAAATATTATTATTATTTGTTTTCACGGTCGCCGTTGTCACCGGCCACACACGCACACACATTAATTATAAGAAAATTATTATCTGTTTTGTGAATTATTATTGTTAAATTATATTAAAATTGATTATCCATATGTTCCTTAATCCATCCGTGATGGCACCGGTGGCATCTGTGTTGTTCCTTTTTAAATCCTAAAATCTCTGATGGCACCTAAGATGGCTTTATCACTCACCTTGTTTCCGAGTCGGTTGACGAGATGTGATGGACTTGATGTGGTTGTTATCTCGTCTGTTTTATAGTGATAATATTTAATTTTAATTTTCGGATTTTAACATTAACTTTAAATATCTGTAAAAACCAAAAGCTTTTCGAACGCTGCAATCGGATAATGGTGTCGTAAATTGCATAACGCTAACGTACATTAAAATAAAAATCCAATTTAATTTCTTAGTGTTTTTAAGTTTTGAAAGTTAAATTATTAAATTAATTTAACTATCGAAACACAAAACATATCCGATTCTATTCTGAAAATCTTTCATTTAAATTTCGTTTTTTATGTATAATTTATTTATTTATGCAGTGCTCGAATTGAGGGGTACGCAGGGGGACGGAGCTCCTCTATTTTGAAATATTTTGACAGCTGCCTCACTAATTATTATTATTATTAATTATATTTTACAGTATACAAATTATACAGTTTCCAATTTTTTAAACCCTGATAGCACCCTTTCTTCTATTTTTCCAATTCGACCACTGTATTTATGTAAATTATTATGTTCATGTTAACATAATTTGATAACACTGAAAAAACGATGTTCTTATAATATCTCATGGTATAACCACTGATGCCATCACAGATGAATTAAGGAACATATGCAGGGTATATGCACTTATAGGTGGGAAAAATGGTCCCAGAGATTATAGTATCTGAGAATGACACGCAGCGCTAGTAGTATAATTTAATATTTAGTTCCATGATAAATATTGATTTATCCATGACAAAATTAAAATACAAATATTATTATCAAAGATATATTATTATTATCAATGTTTCAAATTTCAAAACGGATATTCAAATTAAGTGGCAATCCTTGCAATTTTGTAGATGATATATAATATAATATTAACTGTAGAAGCTATATTATATTTTTTAGGTATGGTTTCTAATAAGTGTATGGTTCGTGGTTGTACTAGTTCTGCAAAAAGGAAATATTTATTCCTGAAAATGAAGAAGATTTTCATACTTGAGTACAGCGAGCAGATAATCCTATGCTTAATACATTAACAAAAGAAAAAATTCGCAAAACGTATCAGCTTTGTCAAAATCATTTCGACGTTCAGAGTGTATGAGTCCGGGAACAAACAAAAAATTGAAGTATAGATCGCTTCCAACTTTACACCTACCACGTAAAATATTGTCCTAAATGTACGTGTTGCATGTTATGTGTTACTGTGTAAATCATGTCCTAAATGTCCTAAATTCATATTTAGTATTCAATTCCTAAATGTTTCAAATGTTGTTAAATGGTGTAGGAATGTCAATAGAGTGGTATGAATATAATATACTATACTGTGTAGATACTAAAGATTTTCACATATATGACAGAGGGTGGGGGTGTACATATAAACGGACTCCGGTTGTAAAAATACAGACAGTGATGTCAAGTTATCGAGTAGAGATGTACAAATACAAATCGATTTACGTAAGTAGGGAAGGGGAGTGTTACAGGTACGTATGTTATTTAATGTTATATGTAACATGTAAGATAATTAGTTATTTATTTATGCATTTTATGTTTTTAAATTAGATGTGTATGATATGCCATTGACTTGGTTAAACACAAAATCAAAAGAACCTAGTTCAAGATTAAGTAAATAAATATATTATGAAATAATAACAAAATGCCTATAATATTATTATTTTTCTTTAGAACCACATGAATTGCCACTAAATGAGCAGTTGTTGATGAAATTTTACAATTAGAAGTTGAAACTATACCTCATCCAAGTGTTGGTAAGAAACATAACTCAAATAAATAAGTTTTTTAATTAAAAATTACCTAAACGACATAAATATAAAATAAACAATATTTAATTTTTTTTTTTTTATGTTGGTTATAATTAAATATATAGTAGTCAACCAATATAATTCACCTGTAGATAAAGTACCTAACCAAATAAGAAACATAAAAGTGAAATGTAAGTTTAAAGACTTGAGGTACCTTTATTAGTGGCAATAAGTTTAGAAAATAAATTAAAATTGTATATTTGTTTGTAGGTACCAAGGAACTGGAAAATGAGTTTAATGAATTAGTTAATGATCAACATCAGACATTACCAAAAAATAAGCCATTTTTAATATCTTCTTATTATAAATTACTTTTCTTGTAATATATATTTATTTATAAAATTGCATGTTTAGGCTTTAATAATCTAATATATATATATATATATATATCGTATGGTATATTAATTAAATATATGATGCCTTTTTGTGAAATATTTTTCATTTAATATTTTCTCCAACTATTTCATTTTTATTAAGCTAATTTAACTTATGCCAAGCTTCGGGTCATCAAACTCATAATAATAATAATAATAATAATAATAATATATAAATAATAATAATAATAATATATAAATAATAATAATAATAATAATATAAAAACTAATAATATAATTAAAATAAATATTGAGTTAATACATGTATATTTAATTAGGGAAACAAACATCATTCCATCAAAAACATTCAGTTAAATATAAAAAAATGACACCAAACTGTAAGAAATTATACAATGCCAGTATTGCATCTTGAAGTTTTCAAGAAAACAAAATACGTTCAAACAGTTGAAACAACGTGTTAAATTAACAAAATTATTTAGTAAAACTGAACATTTTAATCAAATTATAAACAAGATTAATAATACAACATATCAGTTCACATATCACAAATTAAAAATCAAAAAAAAATAAACATGGTAGACGATTTTCAATTGACGATAAAGTACTTGTTCTGTCAATTTATAAACAGAGTCCCAAAGGATACAAGTACTTATCATCAATTTTCGCACTTCCTTCCTTAAAATGTATTAAAACTTTATTACACAATGTTCCATTTTATCCTGGCCTCAATGCACATATCATTGAACATTTAAAATTACAAATTGCAAAATTAACTCCGATGGATCGGTGCTGCATATTAATGTTCGATGAAATGTCACTGGAAGCAGGTTTACACTATGATCAACACAAAGATATCATATTTGGTTTGGAAGACTTAGGAGAAGACAAGCGGCATATATCACTTGCAGATCACGTATTGACATTTATGATAAGAGGATTAAGAAAAAAATTTAAACAACCCATTTGTTTTTCTTTGTAAAAGGAACTGTAAAAACACAAGATCTAGTATATTGTTAAAAGATGTTTTAAAAACACTTCAAAGCACTGGGTTAGATATGTTGCAACTGTATCTGACCAAGGTAGAACTAATGTAGCTGCAATTAATTATTTAAAATCAGAAACGGTGAAAGTTTGTAAAAGAGAAAATATTGAAAATCATTATGAAGGATATTTAATAGATGATTATGAAATTATACATATTTATTACCCTCCACACCTTTTAAAATCAATATGCAATAATTTATTAAATAAAAGTGTACAATTTACATGGCGTGGAAAAACTCAAACAGCGATATGGACTCATATTGTAAACTTGTATTATATAGACAAAAAAACGAAAACCTAGAAATGAGAACACTACCAAAATTAACTGAAGCACATGTAGCGACAGTTTTCCACTACAAAAACTCCATATTAACTCACAATCACTTGCAGCAAATAGGCCGCAACCCAGAGGAACAATTAACCCAGCAAAGAATAAGACCTCTTAGATTCATAGAATAACCAAATCAAACCAACCCAAATCCGGTAACAATCCAGTAGAAAAACATACAAAGTCATAGGACCGTGGCCGCATACTTTTTTATAGGTCAACGACCGTTATACAAAGCAAAGCAAAGTTTGTCATCAGTTTTCGAGTTGTCTTTCAATTAGGGTTTATACGTTATTAGTAGTGACAGTGTAAATTAAATTATTAAAGTGACAGTTTTTTTTTGTGCTTTGTTCTTTTCTTCGCGTCAAGAAATCTTCAGAAACCGTGAATACATTTAATTTTTTCCTTCAGTTAGGTTAAGTGTTAGGCGCTAATCCTTTCTGGTAACATTGCAAAGCTGAGCGGACTGGATTTCAGGCGATTTCCCCAAATGCACCGCTGAACTCACCGGACGATATTCACGGGCCGGCGATCAATGGTGCAACAGTCGGAGTATTCCGGCGTTGTATCGATCACCGCCGTGGCAGTCGTTTTACATGGGGCAATAGTCAGAGTGATTCCGGCATTGTCCCGACTGTTTTATCGTCCGCTTGAATTCCATGTGTAGCGTAAATCTTTTCTGGGTAACAGTGCAAAGCTGAGCCGACTGGATTTCAGGCTATTGTCCCGCTGTATCATTTCTAAGGTAGGTACGTAGGTAGGTAGGTGAGAACAACGTGTCCGAGTTAGGATAGGTACGGCGCCGTATTACACATTATGCAAGACTGGACCGAATCCCCACGGGGATAAAATTCTTCTACGATTCCAGCCGGATGACCACTCGGGTACCGTAAGATCCCGTCAGTCGTCCCGCGCCGTTCGTATATCAGACCAGCGATCGACAAGGAGCATAATTCTGTCCCGACGCCGGCCCCGGACGACCATGCGGCTACCGTAAGATCCCATCAGTCGTCCATCGATTCTTGTCGTGCGCCGTAAAGAAGACTGGATTTGCGGAGCCGGCAGAATGCCTGTCCACACTCGGACACGTTAGGATGCGTTAGGACACTGCTTTTTTGTTACTACAGATATATATATAATCAGAGATTATATAATCTGTAAACATGATAGACATGGGTGTTTAATACGTATATTGTTTTACTTTTTTTAAAAGATGTCCATATTCACCAAAGACTTTTCCAAGCCATTGGAGGCATGCCGTACACAAGGTATTTCTAAGAAAACGGCCGGTTTAACATTTTACAGTTTTACAGTTAAACGTTTGTCATCTATCACTCAGAGATTGGTCGAAGAAGATTGTAAGTACACGTGTTACCGGTTTGGATTCTGTAGTGATAATTTTCTTTTTTTATGCTAGGCCGCTATGAGTCCAAGGGAAGGGCAATGCAATGCCGTCGATGCCATTTTGGACGGCTCATCGGTGCCCTCCGCGTTCCCGAGAATCGGTGCCCGAGAGCGTTCGACTTGCCGAAGACCACATTAAGGGAAATGGCAAACCTGAGTAGATTTGTGAGCCCATATTCATACATTCTAATATTAACTAACATTTAAATAATAACATTTTTATCGTGTTAGAAATGCCGTACGTGTATAAAATACACCACAGAATCCGGGGCATCGATAGCCCTACAACGGGCCGAGGCTATGTGTGCTAGCGGTGTTAGCACTTCAGAAGCCGCGAGGTGTTTTGGGATCCACGCTGAAGAAGGCGTTAAAGCGGAATGGTGCGTAACCGCACCATTCTCCTGGTTAGCTAAACGTTTTTTTAATACTTTTATTTTTTTTCTGCACTCAGGAGTAAAAATCACTCCGAAAAGGCCAAAAGACAATACCCGAATTTGTGGCCTCGATGAAGAGAGTCGCGAGTGCTCGAGTTTTATTTTCTGGTATGTGCATTGCGATTTACCTTTTTTTTTTACCGATTTGGTTTTTCGTTTTTCTTCCGCAGGACATGGCTCTCGATGACGGTATCGAGCATATACTTCCGGAGCACGTCGAGCGGGAAATCGGTGGTGACGACGACGAATGTACAGAAATCGTGAGTGGTTTTTTTTTTCTTTTGTGATTTATGAATTGCTATATATATTTTTTGTGCCTATCAATAGGATGGACAATGCAACGGGCCACTCGACGGTGTTGGAAAAACTAAAATTGAGTGACCACGCTGGTTGTATTATGTGTTTATATAAAAATAAAGTTAACTTTTAACTTTAAACTTAACATTTTTCTATATTAACTTAACTAACGAGTTAAAAAAAATAGTTAACTTGCCCAGTCTTGGCAAACTGTGTAATCACTGCCCGTATACTACGACATAACTTACCCTGCGACCTACTTGAGGTGGCGTTGCATAGTAAGTCGAGGGATATTTTTGATTTATGCGGAGCGGATCGACGGCGACGAGGAGCGTAGCGACGAGTGCCGAAACACGCGCATTCACATTTTTCCATTTTACATTTTAGTAGACTTTTTATAACCAATTTTTATAATTATACATAGGTGGTGAAGGGAAAAATATTGTTATATTGGTATAACATTCTAAATTTACATTAGATCATAAATAACAGATCAAAATTTTTAATACCATCTCCGTTGTAAAAAAAACCGTGTACACCCGTATTCATATCTTGGACAAATATAGCACCTGGCCATAATAAATTGTGAACTATTAAATATCGATTAGACACAATTCGAGAGGTCCAACATCCTAAAAATTAATTTTAAAAAAGTAATTTATTGATCATATACGTAATTAATAATTTACCTTTTGGTAAATCCTTATCGATCGATTCTAAAAAATCAATCGAGGCATTGTAGTTGGGTCGTAATTTGTTTTTCGCATTTTTAGGTGAACAATAATATGGATTTATATGAAGAAAATTTTGTTCGTTCCCGATTTCAGAGTAGTCTAACCCTATTGAAATGAAAAATATATTATTCCTTGAAAAAATTACATTTTAATTTATTAAAATTCATACCTTTAAAATAAGGAGCTTTAACTACATTGCCATCGGGCAACTTGTAAAAATAACCTCGTGGCACTATATGACCTTCATTTTCAATCATTTTAACAGTTATAGCAAGTCTGTCTTCTTCTTTAATCATTTTTTTGGTACTAATATCCATAACAAGAGATTCCTATTAATAAAAAAATTAATAAATAAATAAATAATATTTCAATTATTATCATTATTTATAAAGTCTAAACATACTAATCCCATTGTTTCTTCAGTTCCATTAATAGAAATAATATCATTAATAACAGCACTATTTAATGTTTTTATATCTTTATGTTCTTCTTCTTCGTCTTCTGCGTATTCATCATGTATTAGTTCACTTGGTACCGTCGAGTTTTCAATTACATCTTTAGACTTTTTCTTAAAATCTGCCACCTCTACGTATCTTGGATTACCATTAAATTTATTTTTTACTTTATGTACCAAATTTGATTCAATTGTTGTCCAATCAGTAGGCATTATATCCCATTCCAAAATATTTTGACTGTCATTTGACGAAATATTTTAATCATTTTTGGGCGATAAATATATATTAGGGTAGTTCTTATTAAGGCGGCTCTCTGCGGGCGTGTTTTAAGGGGTTATTGTATAGGCAATTTTTGAACAATGTGAAAATGCCGTGTATGTGTATGCGTGTGTAAATTAATATTAGTGTGTGTAAGCCCCGCATAAATAGCGATAACAAAAATAATTACCGTGGTCGACAGCGACGGGCCGGCTAAACATAATATTACGCACGCGCATGCACAAGTCATTT
>JAIPRL010009967.1:0-16473 GCA_025469235.1 Pemphigus obesinymphae
ACTTTACTCCAAGGTCATGTACTGTAGATACTCTTAATAAATTTCTATCTTCTAAAGAATAATTAAATGTAATAGGTGTTCTTTTTAAAGAAAAAGTAATTGTAGAGCATTTATTTAAATTTAAATATAAAAATATAAAAATATATAGTATAGGATAATAATAACTGAAGACGAACAAACTCGATGGAAAACCTTCCTTACCGTTATTATCCATAGTATAAATAATTGTGTTTATAGATATTAGATATAAATTTTAGTGTAATGTAAATCCAATTAAAGAAAAAGCTTTTTAATCCGATGTGATAACTTAAATTTACTCGGTAAGGTACGTCGTATTCGCTATATATGGGAGAATCGTATGCAATTAATTACTATATAAATGAAACTATTAAAACACATTGACGTCACAGCTTATAGAATACATATAGGTACAGTAAAATTTATAGATGTATATAACATTTACAGTTATACCGAGACTGGAATTAACTTTTGATGTCTATAAATATTTATATAATAAATTATTATTATTCGTATTAACAAACGTTGTACAAAGTCGCACAAACGACCAAATAGTTACCAAATTGAAAATACGATTATTGGTTCAACAAAAAATTTTCCGGTTGCACAAATGACTTTTTTTTTTATCATAGTACAACAAATATGCTACTATTCATTTGTTAGGCCAATTTGTTGGCCCAATTTTGATTCAATAAATAATTTAAGGAATGTAATAACTTTGTTGAATTGATATATATATATATATATATATATTAGTTGTAGGACGAGTAAGGCTACAAGGCTTGGGAAGTTTTTAAATTTAATATAATATACTTATACACCTAATACATACGTGAGTTTTATCCAACACCATCGGGGGTTATTTATATATATATATTATTTTTTTTGGTCAAAAACTATTCATTCTAATTACAAACATTTGATATGGTGTACACTCCGATAATAATTTTGAAAAAAAACAACTACGTTGTTACATTGGTAATTTTCGTCCTTAGTATTTGAATAAAAGCAGTTTAAATCCTATTTAATTTGCAAAGTTTCAAGCATTAATGTTTATTTTTAAAAGTATAATCGTCAACCAGTTGGATCTGTCGTAGGTAGGTATACAAGTGTAATATGTTACGGAGAATTCCAATACCTCTATTTTTTTCGGAATTAAAATCGGAATACGCGTACTGTTGGAATTATTAGAATCGTAAATTGAGTGTGATTAATATTTATGAGTGAAAATTATAGGATTTTTAACGATATAAAAAAAAATATAGGTACCTACCTACTATTAACTAATGCATAAGGTACATGAGTGCATATAATAGCATTCTGTATAATTTTGTATGGGTTACTATTGCCGGGTCGATATCATGGTTATTGTTTCAACAAATATTTTTCCGGTTTACATAAATGACTTTTATATTTTATTGATTCAATAATTAATATGTCACAATCATGCCAGGTTGCACATATATGATATACGACCTATAAAAACCGTTTAATAAGATATCGTTATTGATTCAATAAACAAGCTGGTAAATATATTTTAAAGTACATAAAGTAAAAAGATTGTTGCACAAACGTTTTATATATAAAAATACATCAGAATTTGTGATTTATTCATTATCCTTGGGTAACTATATTACAAGAAATAAAAAAAAATTTGTATTGCTCTGTGGTCAGCAAGTTATTATTATCATACATTAAGATAACTATTTAAAGAGTGTTATCAATTCAACATAGTTATTACATTCCTTTAATTATTTGTTGAACCAAAATTGGGCCAACAAATCGGGCTAACAAATTAATAGTAGCGTATTTGTTGTACTATGATAAAAAGGCATTTGTGCAACCGGAAAATTTTTTGTTGAACCAATAATCATATTTTCAATTTGGTAACTATTTGGTCATTTGTGCAACTTTGTACAACTTTTGATAACACTAATAATAATAATTTACATATAAGCAAAACGCCGTTCAGGGAAAGAAGAAGACGTGGCCTACCTAATACTCCTTAGAACGTGGTGTTGAATCCCGTTAAAAATATAAATATAATAATATCTATAATATACGTCTAGTTATATATTGTATAAATATTTAATCGTTTAAAATGTTTCAGATTTTCAAAAATTAGAGAGAGAAGCGAGAATATGCAGAAAATTACAGCATCCAAATATAGGTGAGTATTATATTTACATGTTTAGTTTATTTTATTTATTTAATACGAATTTGTGACGGATTTATGAATAATTTGAAAATCGATAAAGACATATTTTGAGGATATATTATATACTCGCATTTATAAAATAAAGGAATAATGTTTTATTTAAAATACATTTAAGAAACATAAAACGTATGGTGTAAATATCACAGAACTGTATACAATATAGAAATAAGCAATAAAATAGGTAAATTATTAAATATTTAATAATATTCTTCGACCTGAGAATATTTTGGAAAAATCATATTATATAATATTATAACGGTTTTTTCATACATAAATTAATAAATAATATTGTGTATCTATTGTATAATAGAGGAGATTTTTTGAAGTATTATTTTTATATAAAATACTTTATAGACATGGCTATATAGTGTAGATTTATTTTGTTTTCCAATACAGTAAGTAAAATATGAGTTTTTAAATATCGTTTATACACTATTTATAATAAATATAATAATTAATTCACTAATTAATAATAATAAAAATATTGAATATTTACAGAATTCGAGACGAAAATAGGTATTTAACTATACATTTTATAATATTAGTATATGTGTATCTATATATATATATATATATATATTAGTGTATTATGTAGGTTTATAATTTATGCAATTTTAGGCTATAAACTAAATTATAAAATAGTTTTTTTTAAATTCTATTATGACTCATTAATATATAATTTAATTATTAATCCATTGCTTATAATATTATTTATCATTAGGGCCGGGCTAGGATTTCAATACATTTGTTTTTAAATGTTTGTCACGATGATTTCAAAACTACAATTAATATGTTTAAGATACATACTTGTTACTATTCTAAAAATATTTTGTGGTATTATTTTAAGGGCATTAAAATATGAGCCTCAGTTATTATAGATATTAATATTATTATCGAATGCGTGTAAGCGCACATAATATCACATATTCTCTTCCTGTATCAGCGTTTCGGCAAATATCGGTTTCAGTATTTCAATTGAAATAAAATTAATTATATTATTTTAATATCCCTTAAAAAATAGAATGCGTAGATAAGTACCTAAAATAAAATAAAAGTTCCCCAAAACGTATTCTCTTCTTAATTCATCTGTTGGTTTGTATAATAAACTATAAATAATACGAGAATGTATCCAATATTAAAAATAACAATAATGAAAAACGTATTTAATTAACGAAAAAATTACTTATGAAAGTGTATTCAAAAACTATTGATTTTTTTAATAAATTAAAAATGAGTAGGTAATATATTTTAGCCATTATTACTTTTTATGGAGCATATTATGATGAAAACGCGTGTCAAGTTTTTGCGTTTATAAACGAAATTTGTGATTGTGACTGTATAACACGAATATTCAAAACTTAAACTATAGCAAAATAATGTAAAATATGATATACGTATAGTTACAATATGTATTAGCATAAAAATAAATGTGTCCAGAGTAAATAAATGTTTAAAAAATAAAAATAAATGAACTAAATTAAAATCAGTTAGAAATAATAAAAAAGAAAACAATCTTAAGTTGGTACAATATATTTTTCATACAATATCGATTTATATGCATACATTTGTAATTCACTCGAATTTCGCAATACGTAATTAAATTTGAATAGAACTAATGCGATGTTGACATATAATTAATAAATATTAAAATACTGTTCAACCGTTGTACATGGTGATTCTTTTATCACGCACACCTAATTTTCTCCGTAAATATATTCATATTTTTAAAATGTTTCTTTTTTTTTTTTATAAATTCTAAGTTAAAATTTTAGATTTTGAGTGAAGCCATGAATTTATTGGTTTAACAATAATTTTTATTCCGAAGAATGTATTGGTTTTACAATGAGGTGTTTTATTATTTTATTTTTTCATGTATCTATACACTTTTTGGACAGAAGAACCAAAGTTAAAATCTTCTGGTATAAAGAAATTTGATAGAAAATTCGTTTTAGTTAGTATTTTATAGAGGTCATTTTTTGATTTATTAAGTAAGTAGTTTTAGTTTTACGTATTAAGCGTAACGAAAAAATACTTTTATAAGGGAAATATCGCGAAAAGTTGTTATAAATTAGAAAATAACAAATAAACTAGTCATGGTTACCGACTATATAGGTGATACAAAGTCTGAAAATTATGATAAATTGGAAAATTAAAATGCCAGAAACTTGAAATATACACTAAATATTTATTATAGCTTTTGTATATTGACTTCTATAAATGTTAATAGTAATACTCATGTAGGTACACTGAAGCTTTGTTCATAATCGTTTTATCCAAATAAATTATTTATCATTGCTTTCATATTTAATATAACCCTTACCAGTATCTTACCCAAAGACCTAAGGGCTTCCACCTCCTACTGGCAGACTCTTTTTTTTGTAAACAACTTTTCGGATACAAAGGAGTTGAGTATAAGTTTTAGAGTAAAGAACTTTTTTGATAGCAAAATCGTTCTCGACGGTATTTTTCATGATTTATTATTATATTTTTCCAATAGTTTCCTTAAGCATAAAGAAAAGCTTTTATAACGGGAAACTTTTATAAATAGATAATTTTTTAAAAATAACAAATGAGGTTGCCATGGTTACTATATTATATTACTAAATATGGTGGCGTTATACAATTCAAAAACAATATTAACAGTAGAAGAAGAAGAAGAAGATTAACAGTAGTGTATAATATTATCTGTATTATTTAAAACATTTTTTTTTTAACAATTATGTATGATATAACTGAGCTCCGCTCAAAATCGTTTTATCGAATGCAATAATTTATCATTGCTTTCGAATTGAATATATTGATATTTATTTATTTATTGATATAATATATCGATGATCGAAGTTTTTCCATCCCCTGCTTCCCACCTTTTTATCCTTTGTTAATTTTTAGGTTTCATACTTTGTATAAAAAATATCAATCTATATTTTTAACTTCATATTCCAACGCTATATATTTTTTTGTACATTCTTATGTATCAATATCGAATATTGAACCAATAATTTATTATTTGTTAATATTTAAATTTATGGCGTATAAAGGGACGAGGAAGTCTTTTTATTCTACCCCGTATTAACCTACTCTTTTAAACTTTAAATACTGATAAATAATTAACTTTTGGTTCAATGTTCGATATTGATACATAGACATTTTCAGTAAAATATTATATTATATTATAAGTGAAAATACAAGTTGTCGTTTAAGAAAAGTATAATTACCTAAAAAATAACAAAGATAAAAAAATAAAGTTATCTAAATTAAATTAAAATAAATAAAATAATGATAAATATTTACAGAGAAAATTAGATTTTCATTTATTCATAAATAATATTAATTATACATAATAATAATAATTATGTTTATATATTTATATTGTATTAAAATATTATTTATATATTTTGGTTTTTTTGGTTTTAATAATAAAAGTCGGTCAGTGTGGGGATATCATTGGTGGATATATTGAATGTGAAAGCAGTCTTAAATTTTTTTTTCTATATAAAACGATTCTGTAAAATTAATTTATAATTAGGTAGGTAGTTATTATTATTTTCCGTTATTTTAGAGTTTTTTCCTTAATGCTCTAAAAAATTATTGAGTAAATTCAAAATTAAACTTTTAAAAACACCATCTATAATAAATTTACTTAAAAAAAAATTTTCACCCAAAAAGTCCTACTCGATTTTTACCCAAAAAGTTCTGCAAATTGACATAATTGTAAGGATACTCTCGTTAACCAATACTTTACTATTTACCGTGTTGAAACTGACACAACTATAGTATAACTAGTAAGTACACTCAATACTATACTACTACTCTACAGTAACTCTAGTTATATACTTAGACAACCATTTACTCTCGTATTGTTCTTTTATTATTATTTCATATAGTTTCCAAAAATTCAATTTTTCGAGAAATATTAAAAAGTTAAATAAATTATTAATATAAATAAGAATAGCTAAATAAGCTATTTATTTTATTATATTTGATATGACTGTTGGAAAATTAAGAAAAATATAAATAAAAAAAAATATATCGTATGCTAAATGATAACATTTTTTCCAGGTAATTCAAATATTTTACAAAAATGTTCTGAAAATATGAAAAATAAATGCATTTAAAGCTACAACCATTGACATATTAAAATTAAAATTTAATATTCTGAAAATCATTATTTAGGTACCAAAATAATAACACAGACCCAGCTTTCTTCGTTTAAACTCTATATTACTACTATACACTAGACGATTTTCACCCTTCAATATATAGTAAAATATATAAGAATTATATAAAATGTTGATTTTCAATATTTTATAGATCCCCTTTTAGAAAATTACTGTACCTACACAACAATACATTATTCGGCAAATTATAATTAAAATTAATTAGTTAAATTACAGTGAAGTAGGTACTCTAGTAAATCTTAAAGGTGCAAAATTACAAAGGGATGATGCGCAATAAAATAAATTTTCAATTATTTCTTGTAATTTTTCTTGTCGAAGCAAATTATCTTGAAATAATATTTAGTATTACTCAATCAGTTAAATATCTAGAAATATTTCTATCGAAAATCAACAACAATAAAATTTAGACACATTTTTATGTGATATTTTGAAAATTTTAAATATACAAAAACTAAACATAATATACTAATTGATTCAGTTTCGTAAGATTTATCAATAAAGGTATTAGGTATATAATTTCTGATCCGACCAACCTTTAAGGAGGTGCAGATTAAATTCTAAATTTTCTGATTTGGTACCTACGTACGGAGAATTACTATAAAATGAAAATAATTAAACATTTAGTTTGTACTTTAAAAAAATTTTAAACACAAATGTAGATAACTGAGAACGTTATGATTAAATTGCTATTGGCTGGATTATGATTGCATGTTTATTTTTGGAGTAATATGATTTTTAATTCAAGGTTTTATTTTTTTACATTTGAATTCCAATACTAATTTTTTGAGAAAGTAAAAAGTATATAAATTATATAACAAAACAAATCAATGTTCAAAATAAACTGAATAGTGGTCAAAAAGTTTTAAATTTTCACATAAATATAGTAAATATTTGGTGTACATTTCAATTATATCTGGCATTCTAATTTTCAAATTTATAATAATCTTTTAGTCACTTCTGGTTGTTTTCTTTTATGCTAAAGAAAACTACAAAGAAAACCAAAAAACGACCTCTAAAGTACCAATTAGAATTAATTTTCTATTAGAAATATCTTTACTCAAAACCTCTTACTTCACTCCTTTAACCAAAATCGTGTATTCATATATAAAACGTGTATATATATATATATATATATATATATATAAACCTATCATTATAAAACCAATACCCCATATTTGCTCAGAATATAAAATATAGTATTTTTTACAATTTACTATCTGACGAGTGTTAAACGCATTTCTGATAACCATGTATATTGGATATTATTATACAATCATACAACATAATAGAAGATATCTTATCAGACAAGTGACTGTCCTGTGGTATCATGTCACAGAGCATAATGTGATTATTAATTGCAAATAATATAAAATTGTGTTTATGGTTTCCGGACAACGTTGCCGAGAACAAGAGATTTTATAACAGTATAGTACGCCTTTTATAATATACTATGAATGATAAAGCGAAAAAGTATTCATATTTTTAATGCCTAACTTTATGAATCTTTCATAAATAAATTAGTAATTTATTATTATAAATAACTCAAGTAAAAAATATCATCGTAATATTATGTCTTCTAAAACCATATATACAAAATGGCCATACCGATTATAAATATTAGAAAAAAAATGTATTTATTTTTGAGTTTGTAAAAACGTATATTAAATTAAAAATATTTTGATTTTAACACAACAATGTAATAATTAATTATGTAAAGAAAATTTATAAATAATTAAAATACCTATTGAGTAGCACAAGATTTATTATCAAATATATAGTGCTCTTAAACTCCTGTTTTGTATATTATACCTAATACCTATACATAGGTACAAAATCTCAATATATTATATTAATGCATTATATTATAAATACATATTATTACGGTAATGAATTGATATTTAAAAATATTTTATGATTTCTTATAGTCCGGTTACACGACAGCATTCAAGAAGAACTATTCCATTACCTCGTCTTCGACCTGTAAGTATAAACTATATATTTTATATTCGTATATTATATTATATAACAACTCGAGCAAAATAAATATATAATGTTAAATGGTAATTTTGTTTGTATATAAAATGAATAAAATACAATATTTATTGTATAGTTCAAGCCAATCGGCAATTATAATAATGTGTGTATATATATATATATATATATATATATAATACAAATTTAAACAAATTAAAATAAGTGATGTAACAGTTGTTTAGAAATAAAAATACATATTTTTAAAGAAAAAGTATATATACTTATTTCTTCCAGATATGGATTTTCTATAGTGATAATAATCTAAACAGTTTAAAATTATTTATGTTTATTTTTTTTTTTTATTCTTAACCTCGGGGAATAATTAGTAGTAGTTTTTCAAAAATGTCGTTCGTGTCGAGACGTTGGCAGTTCGGAATAAGAATGAGTCGAAAACGGTAGTAACTAAACCGTACTGTAGTTGTTAAATAGATAATAAATTGTTTAAAATGAAAAATACAATTTGCGGCTTATATTTCAAAACTTAAAATTGAATTTCAAATAAACGTCGTACTTATACTTAAAAACGTACGGCCATTTGGTGTGTTTATATACAAAACGTCGACTAGATATTGCCATTAGCATACGCGTAGGTAGGTACGTATACAGCGTTTTTCGTACAGTGAGCCTTGGCTGGATAAAAATAGTAAGACGTGGTCTCGGCCCAGAAATAGATCACGTTCGTAGACATGAGACTTCTTATGAGGATTGGCAATATATACAAGAGCATCGAGTATAAATAATAATAACTATATGACTGAAGCGTATATCAGGGGGTATATAAATATTATGACAATTTTGTAATTATTCTTTTACCAATATTTAGTGCTCAATTAATGTGAATTTGTGCGTCACTCCGACCCTCCCAAAAATTGTTTTTCGCAAATTTTACCGTATTTCGCCAGCCCCCCCCCCATACCTTTAAAATAGCAATTTTGATGGTAAAAGAATAATTTTAAAATTGCTATTTTAAAGGTATGGGGGGGGCTGGCGAAATACGGTGAAATTTGCAAAAAACGATTTTTGGGGGGGTCGGAGTGACGCACAAATTCGCACTAATTGAGCACTAAATATCAGTAAAAGAATAATTGCAAAATTGTCAATTTAAAGGTATGGGGGGGGCTGGAGAAACGATTTTCCAGCCCCCCCCCATGTTTTTTTAAATTTTATGTATAAACGGATGTCGCACAAATTCTAAAAATAATTGCACAAATTCGCACTAATTGAGTACTAAATATTGGGCATAGGAAAATTTTATATTTGATAAATGGGAGGGGGGGTGGGGGCTGGCGAAATGTTCGTATAAAATAGGTTAATTATATACCTGATACACGGGAGGCGCAATTCGAGTGATGGAAAATTTTTAAACCGGGAGGGAATTCGAGTGACCTTTTCTTCAGGCAAAAAAATACGGGAGGCAATTCGGTGTGCATCTGGTTTATTAGGTATTCTTATTTATTGTTGTTTTGGTTTTCTTTCCACCCGTGACACCGGCAGATGGCGGTAAACGTACGTAGTCCACGTGACCACGTCCCGTTTCTGACCTCGGCCCGATGACGTCGGTTTTTCTCTCGTAAGTCCCTCGTAGTGCGCGCCATATTATAATATTATTCGTGGCCGAATATTTAGGTAATTCGTACTGCGCATGACTACGCGTCTACGTCATTTGCCGATGAAATTAATAATATATAATATAATATAATAGATACCTATACGGTCGTATAAAAATCCTCGGCCCATGACGTCACGATTTCTGTTTTCATCCCACTACCAGTGGCACGACCGGACGAAAACGTAAATATCGCCCGCCATACCAACAGATACGTTTAGCCATGATATTGTCATTGTTATATCGTGTATGATGATGGGTATTAATAATATCATCGTGGTTTTTTTTTTTTTTTGCGTCTTTCGTTATTCCGTCCGATACTTGCCCGTACCCGAACACACAATATCGTAATATATCGACGCGATAATAAAATATAATATTTAGTCATTTCTATTTTCATTTACGAATCGGAAACGATATTTTCCCCCGGCCGTGACCCCACCGCGCGTACGCGGTGTCGCAGGCGGTCGCTTCATTGATTGCCGCCGCCGTTGCATCGCCGAAGTCGTATGAAAAAAAAAAAAAACAAAAAAAACAAAATAAAATAAAATACGACGCGTATAGTAAAACGTCGCGTGGTCGTCCGGGCGGGCGGGGTGGAGCTGACGAGTCGGTGACCCCGGCGGCGGCGGCGGTGTGCGCGCGCAACCGTACAGAAAAACGCGCGCGTACACACACGTTTCCCGCCACCGGCGGCCGACGCCCTCGACGACGCGCCGGGCGCACACGAGGCTCGGCTCGAAACGACGCGCCGCGGGACGGGTCTCGAGGGGCGTGGGGGGATATTATTATTATTATTATTATTATTATTACGACCGGCCGACCCGAGGGCGGCGCGCCTGGAAGGGCCCTTCCGACCGTGTCTGTCTCTCCCCGTGTCTCCTCCCCTCGGCCCGTTAGCGACTAGACGGTAGACTAGTTAGACCCTCTTATAATACGTTATATAAACGTGTTTAGTAGTATACCACCACCACCACCACCACCACCACCACCACCACCACCTTCCCCCGCCAACGACCGCCAACAGCTGCGAAAACGCGTGGCGGCTCGGCGAGGGCTTTTCGCGTATTCCACGCGATTTCTCCACACGCCGAGAGAGGTCGCGTTCGGTAACGATCGTGTCCTGTTATATTATTATTATTGGTATTGGGATTTTAATGCCCCGGGGGGAAAAAAAAAAACGTGTTCAAATGAAAAAGTCCTTTACAGGAGGATAGCAGTAAATATAATGACTACCTACGTAAAACGAACGAAATTTCATGAAAATAAAAATCCAACGACTGTATAAATAATATATATTTATTTATTATTAACAGCCCAATTATAGGTCATAAATATATTTTCAAAGTAATTTAAAAATAGTGGCGTACACAGGGGGGATATGGGGGTAGATCCCCCCTTGTTATCAATTATATTTTCTTTTGATGATAATGCGACATGTTCTATTTTATATTATTGTATATAAGTGTTGGTAAACTGTAATGGTTCGAGGTTGGAAGTAAACTTTGTAAAAAAATATATTCATCTCTCCTACCATAAAAAATTTCTGTGTACGCCATTGATCTGTACCTCTTTTTATTGTTGTGTAATCACGACATTCGTTCAAAAATAAGGTTACGAAAAACAAACAAAAAGGTCTTTTAAAAATGGTTTTACTTATATTATATATATTATTTATTATATATATATATTACCTACCTATATTATAAAATATTTTTTTAAATAGTTTTTTTTTATCATTGATTGTACAAAAAATTTATTTTTGGTTTTTAAATCGTTTTAACTTTTTTGTTAATTAATATTTTACAAAACCCCTACGATTATCTCTAAATTGTTGTTTTCTATTAATTTCAATATAGGTATTTGAACTACTCTAAAATCACTTTAAGAGGTAATTTCGTTTATTTTTCGTAGACATATTTTGACTAGGTACTGAAAATCATTGATTTGGTATTACCCTCACATTTGTTGTCCCTCTCCATCTAACAGATAATATAACAAAATCACACTACGCAGAATTAAAATTTTGGCGTTTAGGTTAAATTTAGAGTATAAACACCTATAACAAAATTTAAAGCGAGGAATATTTTCGAGTGAACCTCATGGGCATTTTGTAAAATATCATCTGAGGAAAAAGTTAAAGCTATTTAAAAATATCAAAAACTAAAAATGGCGTAACTTTTTTTGCCGACAATATTTTACAAAAAGCCCATGAGGTTCACTCGAAATTATTCTTCTCGTTAAATTTGATAATAGGTGTTTAAGCTGTAAATCTAACCAAAATGCCATAATTTTAATTTTGCGTTGTATAATTTTGCTATATTGCCAATTAGATGGTCGGAGACAGAAAATGTGGATATAGCATCCTCAAGACGTCGTCGTACGCACGGTTTTAAGGGGTTCTGTATAGACAATTTTAATGAAATTTTTAGAAAACTTTAAATACATTTTTGAAGTAATTTAAAAATAGCTTTGCGTCTGTACCATTTCTTATTGTCGTGTGCTCGTGTCATCTCGATATTTGTTTAAAAAAAAAATCATATTTACGCATTTTTAATTTTTTATCAACTTGAGAATATCGCAGAAAATATTTCGTTAAATTAATTTAAAGAATGAGAAAATTGTCCAATCTATATTTTTGATTTATAACTAAGAAAAAACTTTTTTACCAAAATATATTGTACATTTGAATTTGACATTATGTTTGTATATAAAAAATGAACTTTTTGTTTCGCTTTTTTAAATTTATGATCTTATATCTCCCTATAAATAATTGATTTTGAAATCTAAATATTAAATACATTCAAAAATGTGATTATAATATATAGTATTAAATTTAATTTTCAAAACGGCAATAATTTCGATTTGTAATATTATTTTACACTAAAAATTTTAATTTTCTTCATTTTTTTATTTATCTGTATGTAAACACTATAAACTTTATAATATATAGCGTAAAGTAAAAATGGAAATGCAAACACGTTTTTTGATGCTTAGTTCATATATTTTATTAATTTAAATCGATTTATTACATAATATATTTACATTTATTACATTTGGTAGACTAATGATTGGTCGATATGGCGATAATAATATATTTTATACCAAAGCCATAGATAATTATAGTTGGTTACAAATTACTACGATTACCTTTGGGCAATTTAGCATGATGTAACACATTTGATCGATTGAGTTTCAGATTATTTATAATTTATTATTTTGATATAAAACATCCATAATCTAATTGTCTCTTTGATTCCCTTTGTATCAATCGTGTCGATTTTGATCGGTTTTCAAGTTATATAGAGATTTCTGAACGAAAATTATTGGTCGATTTATTCTATAAATTAAAAATTACGTTTTCAGTTTGCACAATATTTTTGGCTGTAACATTATTTTAAATGCTATTTTCATAATATAATTACAGGGGTAACAGAAATTTTGATAACATTTCGTACACATACAATATTATAATATATGTGTATGTATGATTGATAATCCTTAATTCTTTAAAACAGGACCGTTTCTGACAAATATATTATTAATTATTATAATATAAGTATCTACCTAAGGATATAATAACGTTGTACTATTATTTCAGTATAATATAAAAAGGTTAGGTATTTGATAACCTATTTGAAAGTATGTTTTCACACAAACGGTAGGTATATATGTATAATATTCTTATTTATTATTATTTTTTTTATAGATAAATATAATATATTTTTAAATATTTAAGTAGTTTATTGATTGAACTCCTGTAATATATTGTCGAACACTGGGAAAAATTTTAAATGCAATACAATTTGGAATGTATCTTATGCAAATTGAATTCACAGTGTTGTATAGCTGATATGATTTAATATAGAAAGTTTACTTTTAATTATTCAAAAATATGACAAGTAAAGTCTTATTTTTTTTCCTTGATTATATAACGTTCTGTTATCTACAAAAATATAAAAATGTTCATTAAAATGCTTATATTGTATCTATTATATACATAGAATTTGATTGCTAATTATTTTTTGAAAACTATATAATTTACAAAATTTAACTAGGTAATGTTTTATTAATAAATATATCATTGATGCGAAATGTTTTACTGACGTAAATATTATTAAATTGACGTGAATAATTGACACATGTAGCGAAGAAATACTTTAAAAAAAAATTTGAATTAATCACTACCACTGATCATAATACACATAGTGCTATTAATGACGTATTTTATGTACGTAAGCAAATCTATAATGACATATGAGAAATTAATTCTGAATGACACGAAACTGATTATACATTTTTTACATTATATTATACCTCCTATTATATTAGTATATATCATATACTTTCAAAACGTATATCACATATATTATGTTATATGTGTGTTTAATATACACATTACACATGCAATATATATTATCCATAACTGCAATAGATTATAAATATGTATGTTGATGAAAATATTTGGATAAAATATACAAGCTTATGAGAGGAAAAACGTTAAAATTACGCTGAAAGACGAGTTATTTATAATGTAATTGGAATCTCTTTAAAATATTACTATTTATCCAATTAACTCTGCACTCGATCTTAACAAGTTGCCCGTCTAAATCATGGAGTTATTCGGGTCCATTTCCACAGCCCCCCCCCCAAATTGCAAATTTGGATGCCAACCAAGGGCAATTGTTTGTCAACGAATGTGCACGAAGTCTGGTCGTTTGTGCATGTATACTTTCGGAGTTATCCCGAAAACAAATTCGGGGGGTTGTAAAAACGGCAGCCCCCCAAATTTGAATATGGAGTGTCAACTAAGGGCAATCGTTTGTGCACGAATGTGCATGAACTCCGGTCGTTTGTGTACATTTACTTTCAGAGTTATTTTAAATACAAATTCGGGAGACCATTTCCACAGCCCCCCAAATTGAAAATTTGGATGCTAACCAAGGGCAATCATTTATGCACGAATGTGCACGAAGTCTGGTCGTTTACTTTCAGAGTTATTTCAAAAACAAATTCGGGAGACCCAAAAAATTGATATTTTGGGTTCCAACTAAGAGCTATCGTTTGTGAATCGTTTGTGCACGAAACCCGGTCGTTTGTGCACAATTACTTTCGGAGTTATCCCAAAAACTAATTTGGGGGTACGAAGAAAGGCAGTCACCCTTCCTAATTCGTTTGTGAATCGTATATGCATTAATGTTCCAGAAGTCCGGTCATTTGTGTACGTTTACTTTCACAGTTATCCCAAAAACAAATTCGATGGCTGTGCAAATGTCAACCCCCCCCCCCCCCAAAAAAAAAAATAATAATAAAATTGGGAAAATATGAAACTACAAAATTTAATGAAATGTTATTATGTATAAATCAGAAAATAATATTACCGATCATGTTCAGAATTGTTTTTTTTGAACTTAATATTTCAAAAAGGTCCTAACGCAGATTTAATATCGGTAATAATAGTAATAATAAAACACATCACAAATGTATACAAAATAATAGAAATTTTAAAAACTATTTTCCAAAATAGTAGTCCTTTCAAATTTTACCAGAAAAGGCTGCCGTCCTCTATTGATCCCACCTTTTATACCTATGGTCGCGTAAGTACATGAATATAAAATATATAATGAAATGTACCTATGAAATACCAATTGTGTACCTATGTATAATAAATTTATAATATTACTCGTAACAGAGATAGATAAATTTGAGAATCGCTCTAATAATTCGGAAAAATAGGAAGAAATTATAGGAACATTTTTTTTTTTTATCTAAATATATCTAGGAACTACCAACAGTCATTTAGGCATATAGAATAATCCGTTTGCTTGCAACTATTTACATGATTATGAGACAATATAAAATAACCGATAAACTTGAATTTTTTTTAATTGAAATATATACCTATATTATATGTAAAACAAACACAAATTTCACTCTCTACCGCTACAATAACACCAAATTAACTTTAAATGTCGTCTAACTAAATACAATTAAAGAAATATATTAAGAGGCCTAAACACTAATGCAAAATTGCCTTAAAATCGAGAAAAAATGATGAGACTTTAAAAAAGTCGGATTTAAATTCTGAAAACTATTTTGAGTTATTCATTTTGCCTTTTATTAAAAAAAATTTTGAATTTATGGAAATATCCACATTCCTAAACTAGTACTATATGTAATTTTAATTATCTAGAATAAGAAAGTTGTCTACATAAAAGATCTCCAGTAGTTTTTCAATTCTTTTCTCAACGTTCAATCCTTAAGGGATGTTGTGATATCGTTGAAAATTTATTAAAGAAAATATTGTATTTGAGGTAGTTGAATATGAAGGAATGCCGATACTTGGGTTTAAAGATTGTAAGACCTTGAAGTATAAATTAAGTGAAATGAGTGAAATACAGATAGGAAATAAAAAAGAA
>JAIPRL010009968.1:0-16472 GCA_025469235.1 Pemphigus obesinymphae
AATAAAATCTAATATTTATGTTATACGTGTACACCTAAGTTATAGCATTAATGTTCGTACAAACATATGTATAATACATAAGTATTATTATTATAGGTATATCGTACATATGTAGCTGTATATTTGTAATCCCAAGTATATATTATTATACAGCGGTTTTACGCGGTATAAATTCAAATTGTCTTATTATCACAATATTCTGTGATAATACATTGATAATGGTACACAGCCCACAAAAATGGCCGCTGTGGCGACTTCACTTTTACTCGGGAGTTAGCAATCTAGTTTATTATACATATCTGTGGTAACCACAGAACATGCTGTTGTAACCCATTATTAGATAATAAAGCTTTGACACGGTCTTCGGGTGACGATCACTTATCAATTTAAAGACTTTTAGTTTACAAGGTTCGTTATCAATTATCATCACAGATAAAATATCATAAATATAACAGATATTATGTGGTCACATTCGCATTGTGTACTATACTACCTATCTATAATATGGCCTATGTTATTTCTTTGAGAGATAAATAATCAACAATCGACTTATGGAACTACTATACTAAGTTACATAATTATACTCGCATAGATTTATTGCCGCGAAGTCGTTTGAGACTTCAAAACATTGTCACAACTATTTGTAGTATTTTTAACATCACATAGAAGTTCAAACGTGCACTAACATTTAAGATCTATCGGGGACCTCGCATAGATTGGAAGCTCGTGTAAATGCACGTAGGGATACTATTATGATTGTTAGGAAGTAGTTTTTCAATGTTATGAATATGCAGAATAGTTTTTAAAATAATTTACTTAAAAAAATAGATAGATCCAAATTATCGTTTATGGCACATTTTGGGTTGTATGAATGATGTTTTTATTCCTATTGTTTATTGAAAATCGTCAATTTTTAATATTATAAAATGAAACTTTATTGGGACTTTAGTATTTTAATATTCCTTTTTTTATTTTTGGTTAACCAATAGACTTAATAATTCATATTAGCATAAGTATAACAATCAACAATCAAATTACAGACCAATTTATAATAAATGAATACAAACTACAAAGCACGTATTATATTATACATAAATAAATAAATATGAAATTTTTGGAAATTGTACTGAACAGAAGATTAATAATTTATTATTGGCTTAGTTTACACTGGGGGCACTAAACTGGTGCGCACCAAGCAGGTCCGCATCAAATATTTCACACGACCTTGTTTACATCGGGCGTATTATTATTCTGCGTGTTATTACCAAAACATGAGCAATCGGTCGAAAAGTGGTGATAACTGTGTCATAGATCACCTAAGATAGACAAATTAAACATAACCTTGAAATAAATAATTTATATGTTTGGTGCGCTTCGAATTTGGTCCGATACGCCTTGCTCGACTGTATCAGACTCCTGATAGTAGTATGCACTCCTGTTTACACCGAAAACTTAATGCGGATCAAACTCTTGGTACGCTATCAAGTGGATGGTGTAACCTAGGCCATTATTAGTCGTTAGTTATATTATTCATATCTTTGATAATAAATATATATATATTATAATTTATATTACAACTTTTTCATGATAATTAAAATTTTTTTTATATTTTATACTTTTGCGAAATGATTATATAACAAAAATCTGGAGGTTCTATTATTTTATAACTATACCTGATCAGCTGTACCTTACACATGCAATTGCCATGTCTAATAATCCAAGAATTAATGAATGAGATAGATAATGCGTATCTACCTACCTATATATAATGCTTATGGTTGATTCTCTTTTATTCTTTTCTAAATAATAAATACATGAATAGTTTTAATCTATTGTTTACCTATTTTCCTAAAATTTTGTAGAGGCTTTTCTACACACTCTATTATACATATGTACATGTTGTAATACTATGAAAAACGTTTAAAAAATGAATACATATTAATTTTTAAAATGTTAGAGCTAAGCATGATACTTTTGTAATAATTGTAATATATATTATCAGAGGTAGTATTCCACTGTCTCCATGTTCGTGTAAACCGTGTAGATCAAATAATTTCAAACAATCTGATTGGTCAAAAATAGATAATAATAGTGGTCTCATAATCATTGTTGAACCTGTTACCGCAGGTTACCAGTAGTTGAACATTGCTCTATTTTTCAGCGTATGTTTGATGTGGTTTGATCGTGGTTACTAATAACCGATTTTTTATTATTAAATTTTACGAATAAAAAAACGATAAGAAATACTTTAATGAGAAATACGGTAATTAACTCAGAACACGATCCATCATTAGTAAAATATCTATTATTTTATTAAATTTATTATATTTTAAACATTTTAAATTGTTTGTTTATATATCAATGATATTATCACTTTACCAAGGTTTTGCAACCGCAGTATTGAAAAAAAAAACATAAACACGGAATACACGGCACGGAGTCAGTGGAATACCACCTGAAGAGAGCTATTTTGACTACTGTTATTTTTATCTAAAAATTAAAATTTTTGAATCACTTTTTTTTTTATTCTGCTCTAAATTATATCTACTTCAATATTTTAATGGTTATGGAGTTCAAAATTTATTTTTAAATGCTTCAGGACTTATCGAAGTTCAAGTATATAATTACATGGTAGATTCTAAAACTTTCTGAAAAATTAAATAATTTCTTTAAAAGATTTAAATTAGAATAAAAAAAAATGGTTGTCATATAAAAGTTGATACTACTGAGAAATTTTTTCTATCAAAAATGTGACGGAATAATTGAAAAACGTGGTCCAAATATCATTAACAAAACTAAGCGGTCCAAGAGACCACACTTTATTATTAGTATAATTTTTTTTCACCGTACCACTTACGGGTTAAGTACAATTTTAAAAGTACATTTTATAAGACTGTAAAACAGTGGTGCAATATTGGAATTAAAAAGTACTATATATTTTTGTACTTATTTCAATTTTGTGTTTTTCAATATTAATTAAATTTATATATCTATTTAACTTATATAATACATATTAAGAAAATAAATAAATAAAGTAAGAAACGAATATATATATATATGACACGGATCTAATACGGAGCAGTAGGGGAAAACAACTTCTCCATTGGTTTTGTTTTAATAAAATATTTTTTAAATATTACGTTGTTACGAGTAGTTTTAAAGATACAAAATAAAGGTACGCACATCCGAGTGAATCGATTCTAAGGCCTATGTACGATACTCGTCTAGTGATAACAAATATTATTTTTATGTAAGTAAATTGTAAATATTAATATTTAATGTTTTATTGAGATAGGAGTGACGTATGCGTTAACGTCTCTAATTGACGCATACGGCAACACAAAATAATAAAACGAAACTTGATAAAAAAAAAACACTTTAATTACAATGTAACAACATATAAAGTACAAATATTTTATCTCACCGTATCGGAGGTCTCTTGTAAGTATCTCCTCACGAGCGAAACTGGCTATTACCATGAATATTTTAGTTTTTATAACCTGATTAGATTTAGATTTAGATTGCGTCGGCATATAATATTATTATAACCACATATTATATACAGGTGTGCATATATGCACACAAATACATATATTATAAAGTAATGTACATATTTTATACTATATAATATATAAATAAATAGGTCGATTATACAACATGAGAAAGAGCACTTTACTTGTCGAACAAGATACTAGTGTTGTGTGTTGAATTTGAAAAAAAGACGATCGATGAAATAAACTAACATTATATTTATAATAACCTATTATTCCAGTGTAATTCACTCATTTCAATTTTTAACATTTTTTAAATATAATCAGAGTTACATATCACTCCTTCAGTCCGTCATGCGCAGGTTCGAATTACATAGAGTTACCCAAAATAATAATGCGTTATATCGTATACGTATATGATAATAGCCAATAAATAATAATCTGTATACCTGCAACATACCGTGGTTTAACTATGACGAGGTAGCTGGGTGGAAATCGGTTATCGCCGACTCGACGAGGCTCTACGTAGTAAAACTACTATATTCATAGATATATATTCAAATTCAGAATTTAAAAAGGGATATAAGGCGATTTTTCATCACCAAGCACCTAACGTAAATAGTAAATCATAATGCTATATTACCATATACCTACATGTAAATTAATGAAATAGATAAAAAAAGAAAACTAAAAATAACCTAAATACAAATTCTGAAAAACAGAAATGGAAGTAACTAATAAATATCAAAATTAATTAATTTTTTATTTTTTTGAAAACAAAAATAAATAAATTTTATTTTTTTATTTATTTATTTTTTTTTTGTTTGGTTATTTTGACTATGAACAGTACTGTCCCATATATAGCTACAAATTTTAGTTAAATCAACTTTAAAACCAGTTAATTTAACTTTCCTGTTTTTTCAATGGACATTCATAACAATACTAGACTCAAATGATGAAGGAATATTGGGAAGTAGCTTTATAGAAATATACAAAACAATGATTGATTACATTAAAAATAGAATAACATTTGACTTTGATATAACAATGAATGTTACGTCGCCACAAAATTCAAAGACCATACCAAAAAAATTTCACAACAGGAAAAATGATTATCATCATATAATATACATGTATAATATACCACCATATAAAATAATGTAAATAACTGATAAATTATTAAAAAAAAGTCTGTAGTAAACCATAAATCATTGTACATAACAGGTGTATTTTATGTTATTATACGTACTACGTATGTACGCAGTGTTTTTGGTTTTTACATAACTAACAGTATAAGAAGTATTTTGATAAAAATGAAAAGCGCATTCTCTTTTATTTTTTAATGGTTAAATGTGTATGTGAATTTCAAATTCTTAAAATGATCCAGTCTTGCCACTATAAAATCAACAAGAAAACGAATATATTTTTGTAATGAATTCATCGACTTTGATTGATTAAGTTTTTGATTAACTTAATATTATTATTATTATTAATATATTAAATTAAATACAATATATATAACTAAAGATAAATTTAAAGATACATAGGTTAAATAAAAAGTTAAAAAATATGCAAACATTCCCTCTAAACATAGCTTGTGTTGGGAGAGATGAATTCTTACAAATATTAATTATTTAAATTATAACATGCAAAAATTGTGAAAATAAAAATGTACATAATAAAAGCAGAATTTAATATATTTATAATAATACCCTAAATATTTACAAAAATTTAATTTACTTAAAATATCCATATTTAGCAAAAAAAAACGTAAGGCTATTAATGTTTTTGAAATTATGTAAATTTATATTAAATTTTTTACAAAAATTTGAATCAACAGCAGTTGTAGATTGTGATCCAAAAGTTGTATTACTACCAGAAACAATATTAACATTGGTTTTAAAACGAGTATTATAACTATGATTCACCGTAGTCAATATATTTTTATGTTTATATAATGATAATAAAACATTGGTGTCAAAATAATTTAACAAAATTTGGTATATTAAATTCATTATATAAAAGATTTGTACTGTATAATATAGGTTTATTTAATAAAAACCTGATAATACTATTTAATGTTGAATTTAATTTTTCTGTATGAGTTTTATATGCACAACCCCAAAACATAATACCATAAATTATAGGCCAGTCGAGGGGTTGGAAAAAGTGGTGTTAGGTGGAAAAAGGTCGGAAGTTAATGAAACTTTAGGATGTTGTTCAGGGATGATTAATTAATATTTTCTCAAATTCTGGACCTTGAGGACCCTGTGCAAAAAGAGGAGGGAGGGGGGAACTTTAAAATGTTCGACCTTCCTCCGGTTTTTTCTCAATAACTTTTTTCCCTTACTTATACGGCAAATACATTCCGTTACTTTTTTGTAGAACTTTAAATTTCCAACAATTTTGACTATTCAATCATGTTTATATCTCAATTTGTGACTGAGATTTGGCCCTTCGAAAAAAGGTAATTTTTCAAATTTCGGTAAAAAAAATGCCAAAAAATGCAGAATTCCACCTTATTTCTTCTGTTATACCCGAATTATGATGAAATGTTGTTGTAATTATGGTTTCTGGTTAAAATAACCAACTTTTAACACCTCCCCCCCAACCCTCATTTGCCCAGCAGGTGTCAGGCCATACCTATTATTATAGTAATTTATTGTACCTAAGTCAATGTTAGTAGCGTGGATAGGTACCTATATTCAGTGGCGGACTGGTGTGCTAAAGTGCGATCGAAGCCCGGACCACAACCAAAGAATATTAGGTACCTATACAAAAAAAATTGGAAATATAAAATATATTTATATCTAGTAACGGTGTTCATGACGATGTATTGTAGGGTAACATTTTCTTATTTATCCATTGTACACTATATATATATGAATAGCATAATAAATAGTATAAACATCATAAATGAAATACCCATGAATATCATGTGTAACAAAAATAATCTTATATATCTATGTACACGATTTTAGTTTATTCTGTCATTTAATGATCAAACGCCGATACAGACAATGAATAAAAAATAGAATTGTTCGCTGAAGTTTGCTCAGAGACATCTGAACAGCATGTGGACATGAGACCATGTCATCATCGGCCATGGCGAAATGAACTATCACATAGCACGAGAGATAGGCATATCATGCATGAAGAAAGTTGTGGGGGAAATTTTGAAGAATTGAAACTGAAACGGAAGGATAAGGTCGTAACTCTCGCTTCCGTTTCCTGCTCGTTGAAAATTGCTGGTAAAAAATTCACTGTCGATCTTCTCACTTTCTTCCAGCGTGTATGCATTGCCAAAAAATCTGAAGAAGATCTGAAAAAACTCTTTAAGTTTGAACTCGCACCCTTCCCTATGTCACTCTTCACTGAGGAGGGAAATCGTAAGGGAACGAAGTCTGCAATGTATTCATTCTTCACTTCCATAGAGGAAGTCAACCTTAGGAACAGGAAGTGTAATATGATTGATGGAGGATACCTGTTACATAAAGTGTGGAACAAAACTCCCACAACCATATTCGAGATTCTGAACTCTACGTACATCAACTACGTTCAGAGATACTTCGGGTATCAATGTGACTGTTATATTTGATGGATATCCCACTAAGGTCGGCTATGAAAGCATCAAAGCCGCAGAACGAGCTCGCCGTTCTGCATTACAATCAGCAACTAAAGTCGTGTTCTCCTCATCTACCATGGTGACCATAGTATAAGAAAACTTCTTGGCAAACGAACACAATAAGAGCGTATTCATTTCGATTTTTATGACACGAATGGCGGATGCTAGCATCGAAGTGAAGCAGGCATATGAGGACGTCGACGTGATGATTGTCGACACCGCCATATCCAAGGCCAGTGAATTTGAGAGCGTCATCATTACTGCTGAAGATGTGGATATAATTATTCTGTTGACAGCATTAGGTACGTCTATAAAGAATACCTACCTTCAGAAAAGTGGAA
This sequence comes from Pemphigus obesinymphae, assembly GCA_025469235.1. NCBI lineage: Eukaryota > Metazoa > Arthropoda > Insecta > Hemiptera > Aphididae > Pemphigus > Pemphigus obesinymphae. The sequence goes on from JAIPRL010009968.1 coordinate 7,458, forward strand.
GAGGGAATGGTCCCAGTGTTCTCTACTCACCAAGTTCCTGTTCCTTTCCCTTCAAGAACATACTTTTCCTCCACGCAGTGAGTGGTTGTGATACCACATCAGCACCGTATGGTTTAGGGAAGAAGAAAATTTGCAGCACTTATATGAAAAATACCTCCCTCTCTGCAGCAGTGGCTCCGTTTCTCACACCAAACGCTACTCCTTAGCAAATCAACGATTCTGGAGAAAAGTTTCTGATAGTAGTTTATGGAGGTGACATTGATAATGACAACCTCGACGACCTACGCTACTGATTATTCACACGATCAGTGACGAAAACTAAATTTCAACTAGCCCACCAACCACCAACGAGGAACGCTGCCAAGTACCACTCCCTCCGCACTTATCAGCAAGTACGGGCGTGGTTAGGCAATAAACTTCTCCCATCAGTTTGGGGTTGGAGCCTAACCACGCGAGGGGTACTACCAACTCCCACAATAAGAAATGCTGCGCCGAATGACATCCTCTAGATTGTTTCCTGAAAGTGCAGTAAAGGCTGTAGCACCGGAGCTTGCAGCTGCAAGAAATCAGGTCTCCGGTGCCCAGCAATGCAAGCACTGCACAGGCCACTCCTGCAAAAACGCTCCAGCAACTGATTTTAACGAGGAGGACTCACCAAATATAGAAAATGCTGTTAGAAGGAGAACCAACAGCTAAGAAATCCCGACAGGAAATTTAATGAGTTCAAATGAGTACCTACTATGATATGTATAATGTACATGTAATAATATCTATATTCCTCAATATAATGTATGGCTTGTGAATAACTTAATATTGTTAATTCCATTAATTTTTTCCAAGAAAGGACTACGTATTTTTTACCGGTCCTGTGATAATTAAGTAGTGGTGGTAAGAGGGGATATCGATCAAAAAAGTAATTAATATCAACAACCTGATGTGAATATGGTTGACTTTCATCAGAGAAGAAAATTAGCTTTTGGGAATTAGGGTTGGGTGGTGGAAGAGGTTAGCGGAGTGGGGGGAGGTATTGAAAGTTGGTGATTTTAACCAGAAACCATAATTACAACAACATTTCATCATAATTCGAGTATAACAGAAGAAATAAGGTGGAATTCTGCATTTTTTGGCATTTTTTACCGAAATTTGAAAAATGACCTTTTTTCGAAGCGCTATATTTCAGTCACAAATTGAGATACAAACATGATTGAATAGTCAAAATCGTTGGAAATTTAAAGTTCTACAAAAAAATAACGGAATGTTTTTGCCGTATAAGTAAGGGAAAAAAATTATTGAGAAAAAACCGGAGGAAGGTCGAACATTTTAAAGTTCCCCCCTCCCTCCTCTTTTTGCACAGGGTCCTCAAGGTCCAGAATTTGAGAAAATATTAATTAACCATCCCTGAACAACATCCTAAAGTTTCATTAACTTCTGACTGGACTATTAGTATAGATTGCATTAATGAAATGTAAATAATCTTTTTCATTTTGATATTAAAATAATAATATCTTTAAACAAATAGAAAAACTTTCTTAATGTGTAAATTAAAGAATTTATATGAATATCCCATTTCAATCTATTATCCAAAATAATACCAAACTATTTAAACTTATTCACTTTATTAATTATACTACAATTACAATTATTAATAAATAATTTATTATGTATAAAATTACAAGAATGTAAAAATAAAGAAAGATCAGGAATAATAGTTAATTCTTTAATTTGGAAAATCATGTATTTAGATTTATGTATATTCAGTTTTAACATATGATTATCAAACCACACTCCTATCCAATACATTAAAGTATTATCTTTGAGAAACAGATCATCATAAGTGTCACTATATATTAATATTGCTGTATCATCTGCATAACAAGAAATACATGATTTATCATTTCAATTAAGCAAACCATTTATATATATAAGAAATAAAATAGGTCCTAAAACAGTTCCTTGAGGTACACCATGTGTAATATTTACCGAATCACTAATTCATCATTAAAACTGACAAATTGAGTTCTATTATATAAATATAACTTCAAAAGGTCTAAGGCATTACCTCTTATACCAGCATAATCAAGTTTTTTTAATAGTAATATATGGTTAACAGAATCAGAAGCTTTTTGAATGTCCTAGAAAATACCCATCACCTTATTTTTATTATCTAATTTTTCATGAACTAATTTATTAAGAATAAAAAGAGGATCCATAGTCGATTTCCTAGGCAGAAAACCATATTGGTTTTTTTAAAAAACGTTATGTTTATTTAAAAAATTTAGTAATTTAGACTTAATACACTTTTCAAAGATTTTAGTTAAAGTTAATGATAATGAAATAGGTCTATAATTTCCACATACTTGCTTATCACCACCTTTGAAAATTGGTATAACAATACCTTTTTTAAATGAGAACGGATATATACCACAGACAATTATTTTATTAAAAATAAATTGAATAGGATACACAACATCATTAATAGTATTTTTTTAAATATTATTTGTGATATTACCTTCATAAAAAGAGTTGTGCTGTTTAATTTCCTAACATATTTTATAATTTCAGATTCAGTTATTGGAGTCAAAGAAATAGAATCAGTTATAGCATATTTTTTGTTAAGCCAATTCCAAGGTTTTTTAAAAAAACTTTTTTTAAGGGAAACATCCTCAATATTTTTACCTACATTTACAAAATAGTATTAAATTTATTTCTAATTTCAAGAGAATCATGCTTAATAATCCCATCAGCACCAATTATACTATTAATCGAGCATTTCTTATTTTTGGAAGTGCCAGTAAGATCCTTAATGATTAACCATAGTTTTTTAGACTCCTTAGCAACTAAATTAATCTGTCCACAATAAAACAATTCCTTAGCTTTCCTTATTAATACATTCAACTAGTTTCTACAAATTGATAATTTCTTTTTTAATAATAAATTAAAAGGACATTTTTTAAGGTTTAAGGATAGTTTTTCCTTATGTCTAATTGAAACAATAATTAAACCATTAGTTATCCAATCTTTAAATTTTCGATTTTTATTTGTATTTTTAAAAACAATTTTTTCAGTACTTGATAAATTAATAGCAATACCTATTCATTATGTTATTAAAAGTATTAACTAAATTATCAACATCATGTATATGAATTAGATTTGTCCAATTTTCAGCTCGTAATAAAGTGTTTAATTTTATAAAATCAGTTTTTATATAGCTTTTTTCATTATTTATAGTATAATTATTATCTTTAATAGTCATTCTATTATCTAATACATTAATGATAGTTGCAAAATGATCAGTTATGTTACATTTAAGTATTATAGGATCAATAGAATCTATCATAATATTCTTAACAAAAATATGATCAATACAAGTGGCAGAATTTTTAATTACCCTAGTGTAACTATTAATACAAGGTATAAAATTATGACTGGCCATTATATTAATGTACTGAATTGTTTTATTAGAATCATCTAAGATATTAATATTGATATCTCCACAGATCACTAAAGCTTGATTACTATTAACTTTAGATAAAAATACATTTAAATTATTTAAAAAATTATCTACATTATCATTGGGTGATCTATATATTCCAAATACTGTAATATATCTACTTCTAATATTCAAATATAGCTCTAAAGCATTACAATTACTAATTATATTTTTAGCAACATTTAGAATTACAATATCATTTTTTACAAACATAGAAATACCATCATTCATATTAAATAAACCTATAGAATTTACATTAATATAGCCATTCAAATTAAAAGTATAATCATTTAAAAGCCATGTTTCACTTAAAATTATAACATCAAATAATCCCTTAAACATATTTAAATATAATACAAGTTCATCAAAGTGAGAATTAATACTTCTAATATTTAACGAAAATATTGATATTTCATTATCATTAAGAGTAACTTGATTTATTTTATCAATTATATTAGTTTTAACATTATTGACATTTATCAGTTTATCTGGTAAATACAGAAAACCATTATCAAGAATCATTTATTAAAACTATTATATATACAACAATATACAAAGATACAAGAATGATATTAGATCTTAAGATAAGAAAAAATTATCAAGTTTTTTATTAACATCCATAGATTTTAATTGAACCAAAGAAACGACTTTTATAAATTTATCACCATCATATTTCTTCATAAATACTCCTTCAGACGTAGTCCATACAAATTTAAATGAATATTCTTTAGCCAACATTTTAGTGATCCATAATAATTTACGATTAGTTGTCGTTAATTCGTGATTTATGAAGAAAAGATTATCAGAAAATGATTTATGTATTTCATTAGCTTTCATTAGCTTTCAACGGATTTTTATTTTTAAATCTATTTTTAATTTTGAGCAACAATTCATCTTTAATTAATTTTTTTTTGAAACGAATAACCAATTTACCTTTTGATTTCATACGGAAAATATGACTAATATCTTCTAATGGACAGTTAATATCTAAAACCGAAGTTAATTTCAAAATCTTGAGTCACCGGAATATTATTTACTGTTATATTATTATTTAACAATTTTTGTTGAGTTAGATTATTTTCTTCTTTTAATACATCAACTTGTTTCTCTAATTCAAACATTTTTAATTCCAATTTCAGTACTTTGTTATTGAGATTTTTTACCGTACTAGAGATTTCGTCCAATTTTAAACTAAAATCATCGATTTTATTAGAACTAAAAGATACCGATTTTTCTAATGCGTCCATTTTTGATAATAATTTAGAAATATCATCCCGAATCAATACCAAATTTAAATCATAATTACTTGTAGAGATATGTTTAATACGACTAGTCAAGTTTTTTCCATGTTTAGAAATATTTATGCACGAGGCACAAACCCAAGACTGTTTATCCGATAGTTGCTTATCAAAATTCTCAGCTCATTTGATAGGGTATTTTCCATTGCATTCAACACATAAAACTTTATTTTTATTCGGTGATATAGATAAACTACACTTATCACACGCGAACGACATAATAATGAAGATAAGGTAGCACTTAGTAGAAACAGACAACCTTGCACGACGGGTGAAAAATACGAACTGATTTTTAATAATAAACTGATCTTTAATGTTTAAGTAGTAAATTAACACGACAGATATACAAGTAATAATACTATATTATAAATACGTATAAGCATATAGTGTATTGCACACTGAGTGTCTCCTACGATTATTTCAATTAAATCGGTACCTTGTACACCTCAAATGAGAGTAAGGAAATACGTGTTCGAAATTGGATCAAAATATTCATTTATCATTCCGTAATAATAATAATAATAATAAAAATAAAAAAAATACCATGAACAATGATATAACATAATTTATTCTAGTGGATGTGAAATAAAAAGTATAAGTATTTAAAATTATTCGTAAATTCAATCCATATTTCTCATACCTATTTGTGTTTGCATATTCGTTACACACACTTTAGTTTTCAAAAAAAATTCCAACTCATAAGTAATATTAACTCTATAGTTCTTTATTTCTTTATAATTCTAATCGTACTTTTTACAGTCATTGAAAATGGCATTCATTAAATGTGGTGTAATTATAATAGTCATGATAATTTTTTTTATTTTGATTGCGACTACACCAGGTAAGAATAAATAATTTACATTTAATATCTATATAAAGTTTAATGTTTGATTCAGTAAAATCAGCCAAAATGACCTTATTTGGAATATGTAAACAAAAAACGAATCTGTTGTTCCTTTTATATATTATTGATACCTATATACAAATAATATTAATATTATTAATTTATCGTAAATCTATTTCAAACCTAGTATACTTGTGGTCAGTGTTCTATAGGTAATGGAAAAATATATCTAAAGATTTTACTTTATTATAATTAAAAATAACAATTAATAATTAAATAATTATATGAATACATTACACTTACATAACTTATTCTCATATTAGACGACGGTAATAAATACGAATCAAATAGAATATCTCCCACAAACCCTAAAAAACATGAATATTTTAAACTCGAAATATCTCTTAATATAATTATTCAATTAATAACAATATAAATTTAATATATATAAATATTATACTCGATTATTATTTTGAACAACAGTAATAAATAAGTTAGTCGAATAAGATTTACGCTACTAACCTTACAAAAAACATACATATATAAAATTATAATGTTGACAATACATTAAAAAATGATTTTCCAACAGATACAAACTTTATAATCATCAATATAAGAAATTATCAATCTAACTAAATCTTAGCGAATTTCATAATTAAATAAAATAAGCTTAATAATTACAATAATAGATATATACTGGAGTTAAAAAATATAACATTAAATATCTTAACGTGAGTTACTTTTAATAAATAATAAATCATGTCCCATTTTTAATTCATGATGTAAATTGCTGCCTGAAAAATATTATATTATGTATGTTAGATTGGTCGTTACTTATATAGATATTATTTTTATTTGAAATATTTTATTCCGTACTTCCTAGATTTCATTAGTTATTTGAGAAAGTAATATAATATACTTTCTAATATTTACGAGCGATTAAAAAATGTTAAAAAAAATTAAAAAAGTGGATATTTTTTAGTTTTAAACTTAAATTTAAATATTATAGCACCTAGCGCAAAATTGTATAGAACTTTAATTAGGTACTTAACATAGCAATGGCTATAAAAAACCAATAATATTTTTTGTAAAATCATTATTTTTCATGAAAAAAACTGAAATATTAAATTTTTTTCAGCTATAAGTTTGAGATACAATAAAATGTATTTCAAAAAATGATGTGAAATCAAATTCTAAAAAAAATTGAATCAGTCTAGTCTATTTCATAAAAAAAACTTATAACTGCTGTTATAAAAAATGTATTATTCATACATATGTAATAAATAATAATATTTCATATTATTATACACAAAATGATATTATATATTATCCACTTTATTTTGAAATATAGCTTAGTTATTTTGAATCCATAATTGGCTCGTTATTAACTCCGTATTGTGCGGATACAAAACCATTGTGGGCGAGACCATTTCAATCCAAAAACCCGATTTCATTTTCTTTAACTGTCCATTTTCCTATTTATATATATATATATTATTAAATTAAATTGTAATATAAATCAAACTATAAAAATAGTTGATACACAAAAATGAATAGTTGCATCAAACTATATACGATTGTTAAAATATTTTGTTATAATATTATAATTTGTGTGCTTTTAAGAGGTACTAATTTTTCTTTACTCGGATCAATGAATTCTAGTATAAGTATATACTAACAATAAATTCAAGAACGAATAATAAAATCGGGGATTTTTACATTAATTTAGTGTAAAAGTTATAACTTGTGGACAGATTAAAATTTCCGTTCAATTCTTAAAATAATGGGCTCAATAATCTAACAGGTCATATGGGCTATAAAACTTATTTTTCTAATATATACTCGTAGATTCGGAGACACATAATAAATAAAATTGCTTTTAATACTCTACTACAATAAAATTTGGAATGTATTACGTTAAAATTTACATATTTCAAAGTTCAAACTATATAGGAAAATATTTTATATAAATTACAAATTATAGAATTTTGCACGTGGAGAGTGGAAAAGAGTAATTTTTTTCGACCGCCAACTCTAACCTTACTTAAACCATAATATTTATTGACTCAAACCTCCGATCAATTCTTTTACTATTTTGGTCTATTCGTCAGAAGAGGGTACCCCCCACCAAAAAAAAAAAAAACAATTACTATAAATAGCCCTTTAAGGAATATAAAACAGAATTTCAATTTTCAATTCGATGCAAAGTAAAGGATTCCTTGCTTTTACAATTATATTTATTATTTTTTTTTCTGAAAACTAATTTTTATGTTGAAGAATTTAATTTGGATTTTTGGGATATAGAGCTTTTTAATAGTAATTAATTTTTTCCAGTACATACAAACAGTACATAATTTCTCGTTATTTAGAATATAATAATAATTTTCATTAAATATGTACTTTAATATTATATTGACTTCATAAATTTTATTAATATGCGATTAACCATAGCAGAATTACCACAATACTATTAACCAGTATAAAAATGATCAAAAAAATACAGCGTTTAAACAGATCACATACATTATCTTAGGAAAATCGCTTTGTGATCGAGTGCATTGTTAGGAAAAAATGCTCAATTGGGACTCTCCTAAAGAAAGGCAAGCGTAAAAAACTAATTGAAAAGCGCTTATTTAATTTTGATTTATGCGGACGTGACATAGCGCTAAAATTAAACGGTATATTGTATCCAATGATATCTTGCACACAAGGTGTTTTTATTTGTGCGTTCTTCGTAATATTATAACTATAGTACCATTTTTTTTAAAGTTTATTATTAACATTTAAGAAATGTGAATTTGGATACTTCATGAATATAGTTCTCATACATAATATGGAACTAAGCTTCTGGAAGATATCGCAGATAAGTTATTCTGATTTAGTGATAGATTTTATAACGTCACAGTATAACCATATAATACCCATGAGGCTATTTTTTATTTATTAAACAAATTTTTCCTGGAAGCGTTTTGTAATAATCCAGTCAATTTGTTACTATTCGAGCTCGTAATAAACAGCTTATAGTAAGCCCTTTTAAAGGTCTAGGAATACAAGTGATGTATATCGTATATACACACACACACATATATATATATATACAATATTATCTTGTGTACGATGTTTAAATTATATATATGTGTACATGATAGTATGAACATTGTACATAGATCTGGGGTGTACTTGATGCAAGGGCGTCCATCTAAGAAAACTCAGGGGGGGGCGAAATTAACGTCATAAACCAAAAACCATATAAAATATATTTTATTTTATAAATTTACATTATATTATTTTTACAATATTACATTTTCTTATTATCTAATCATTAAACATAAAAATTAAATTGCGTTTATTTTTAGAAAAATGTTCTATAACTTTGTCAATGA
>JAIPRL010009969.1:0-16469 GCA_025469235.1 Pemphigus obesinymphae
CAGAGGAATCTCTTGGCTGCAAAGTGACGACATGCGTTTAGCTTTGAGCAAACAGTATACATCCTAGAATTACAAAACTGGTAAAAGAAAGTCAAGCTCAAAAATGGCATTAAGTAATTATAAAATACGAAAAAAAATTACATAATAATACTGATAAAATTAAATTTTATACGAAAAGTGATATAAAATAAAAATATTATTTCAAATGCTTTTGTGTATTCTTCTTTATAAGCAAAAAAAAAAGTGCTCCATTTTTTTTTCTAAAATTGAAGTAGTCTGTGACCTATCAAAAGTTTTCCGAGTGGTCTGTGACGATAAAAGGATTGGGATATAGTGGAATAATTAAAACAAAGTATCGCGATGGCCCGAGACGGGTGTTGACGCGATGTGAATTCAAGCAAGCCCGGGTATACGACAGGGGTAACTATGACTCTTTTAACCAAGGTTCGGTGCCGGAGTAACCGTCTGATTGTCTGAAGGTACCCAGATCTTGGTTGGGGGTACCGGCGGGTCGTCCCGGTGGCGGCTTTCTGGTCGTCTCCGGACGCCTTAGCAGAGCCTTCGGCTGGGTGAGGGAGGTGCCGGAAGATGCAATCTGGATCAATTGGTGCATGTTTCCGGTTAGTACCGGGGTGGCACAATCGCTGTTGTCCATAGCGGGCCGTCAATCTTGTTTGGCGCACATGCGGGCGCTGTCGGTTTGTGGCGGATCACGAAACGAGGGCCGATGGGACCAACTGGGTCGTGGGTGGACGGACGTAATGCACCCGACCGCTGCCGTCTCTGGTGTGCGTCCTTTTCGGGGAACTTGAGCTGTGCGTCAGCCTTCTCTTAGGTAGAAGTCGAACCTCACTCCCGACAAGAACGTATCGTCGGATACTATCCAACTTAGGCTTTACGGTCTCTACGTTCTACCCTTAGCGGGTAGGCGCCCTGCGTCGTAAGTACGTCGACGACAGGGCGGAGTTATAGGTCGCGGAACTGACGAGTCGCGGCTTACCACCCTTGGCGGGGGGCCGGTAGCGAAACTCTTGGGAGTATCATGTAAGTACCTGAGGGCATCCTGCAAATTAGCCGACTCAGGTGTAAATTCACACAAATCATGAGAACAGCCACGATCCAATATGTGTCCTATATTATATGAATATTATATATATAATAATATAATATTATAATATATAATATATAATATGAATCAATACCGTCCGGAGGTCCAATGTCCGGGGTGCGCCCTCGCTTGCGGTGGAGTGTGATAGGGTCCGGAGGGTACGAAGGCGGTAGTCTGCCGTCACAACGGGTCCCCTGAGCGGGATCCGGTTCGACCAACAAGCTTTGGGCCGGTCTTCCCGGCCCCAGTAGGACATCTAAGGGGCCCGGGCAAGAATCGAGACCACATGAGCAGACCCAAGTTCGCTCAAAACTCACGAATGGGAGGATTTGCCACGGTCAAACCCTAGATCATCCACGTGAAGTGAGACTATAATAATAGTAAAGGTCAGGACGATTCAATGAGAAGACCATTTGGCGCTAACCGACTGGTGTTTCTCGACCCGAGCCAGCATGAATAGCGAATTAACTAAGCCTCGGATAGCCACCAGGACCAAAGCAGCGGCTGGTGGCAATGATGCTGGAGTTGGAACGGCGGCGGGATTAAGTCCCTCGCCGCCCCATCATGAATGCCCGGAATGCGGGCGGAGTTTTGAAAAAAAAATACAAGTCTAGGTGTACACTATAGAGCCGCTCATCCTGAGGAAGCGAACCGACAAATAGCCATTGAGCGCGTAAAGGCGCGGTGGTCCCGTGAGGAGACACAAATGATGGCAGGTTTTGTCTCTCAATTTCTCTCATTTACCACATCGTTAGACAGGATTTCAAACACTCCGATGAAGTAGCAAATGCGGCTTGCAGTACTTAGAGACTATCTCATCCCAAAGCTAACGCACAGTCTGACGTTCGGGAAGATTACAGTTGATAGATTACGTATGCTTGACTACCATACGGGAAGAGCCGTCAGGTCATGGTTAAACCTTCCGACTTCTTGTCCCAATTCGTTCATCCACGCTAAGGTGTCGGCGGGCGGTCTCGGTGTTCCCATGCTCGTAACTCAAGTACCCACGAACAGACTTAAACGGTACGTAAGACTTGAGAACTCCCCGGTCCTGGCGGTACGAGAGGTGTTCCGACTCTACGGAGTCGCGGCGCTTTTTTCTGCTTGCCAGGCCGTAGAGAAAGATCTGCCTCAAGCAAAGTCAGGACTATTCTCTTCGTGTGTCCGTGGATGGTGGTGAATTGCGCCTCGCGGCGGCCTGTAGTTCCCCGACGCAGTTTCTCAGATACCCGTGGGGGATTACCACTACGGACTTCAGGGATTTCTGTCGTCTGAGAATCAAAGCGTTGTACGTAAAAAAGCGTCTAAAACGACGACGCCAGGGTGATACCTCGTGTAGAGCCTGTGGCGTTCCCGCGGAAACGCTGGTGCACGTCAGTCACTCATGCCTACGTACGCACGAAGGTCGTCTATTAAAGGCATGACAGGGTGAACTCCACGAGTCATGCACTGGGGAAACGATGTTACGAGAGACTGAAGGAACGCACGTTTAATTACCGGCGGGTAATTGTCAGCCGGACATCGTCGAAACCAAGCGCGGCGCTGACGGCGGTAAATCAATTATTCTGGATGTGCAAAATTGTGTCGGCCAAAGGGATGGAACAGTGGCATAGAGCCAGGACGGCCAAGTACGACCAAGCGGATCTATTACAAGATGTTAGATCCCTGAATCAGGTAGCCAATGTGCAAACGGCTGTCATGGCGTGATGTGTGGGAGCCCAAAAGCTACCATAAGAAGTTATGCGTTCAAAGAATAAATCGGAATCCTTTTCATGTTAAAGTTGAAGATGTCCCAGAAGATCTTCAAGAAATGGTCATCGAACTGAAAAACAACATTGACTGCAAAAATATGTTTGATTCTGGCATGAACCTTGAGGAATTCTGGCGCAGATAAGCAATATATCACATATTAAACACCGGGATATTGCCTTACGTTTTTTACATTTTTTTTCAACAACCTATTTATGTGAACAAGGATTTTCTAGTCTACTGGTAATAAAAAACAAACAGAGGAATCTCTTGGCTGCAAAGTGACGACATGCGTTTAGCTTTGAGCAAACAGTATACATCCTAGAATTACAAAACTGGTAAAAGAAAGTCAAGCTCAAAAATGGCATTAAGTAATTATAAAATAAGAAAAAAAATTACATAATAATACTGATAAAATTAAATTTTATACGAAAAGTGATATAAAATAAAAATATTATTTCAAATGCTTTTGTGTATTCTTCTTTATAAGCAAAAAAAAAGTGCTCCATTTTTTTTTCTAAAATTGAAGTAGTCTGTGACCTATCAAAAGTTCTCCGAGTGGTCTGTGACGATAAAAGGATTGGGATATAGTGGAATAATTAAAACAAAGTATCGCGATGGCCCGAGACGGGTGTTGACGCGATGTAAATTCAAGCAAGCCCGGGTAAACGAGAGTGTTTCTCGATCCGAGCCAGTATGAATAGGGAATTAACTAAGCCTCGGATAGCCACCAGAATCAAAGCAGTGGCTTTATTTAAATCAAATAAAGGTCTTCTAAAAACATATTTTTCGGATACTGAAATAAAGATGAAGTAACTGCAAATAGTCAATTCACAATACGGCATCAACAAATAAAAAGAAGGCACCCAAAAATATAATGGAAGCTTTAAATAATTGCAATGAAGATATATATTTTCAAGTTCCCAGCAATTTACTAACTTTTAATTATATTAGCTATATTTCCGGTCACAACTGCTTCTATTGAAAGGTCCTTTTCAACACTTAGCCGTTTGAAATCATATTTACGAAGTACGACTGTTGAAAATCGTGAACATAATTTAGCAATTATGAATATACACCATGATGTATTAGTATCAACAGAAAATGTAATACGTGAACTAAATATTAATAAGATAAATAAGATAAATGAGTATAAGATAAATTTCGTTTAAGATTAATGTAATAATTAGATTTATAATATATTATAATAAAATAATTTTATATAAATCATTTTTCAAAATATAAATAGATACGGTATATTTTTTTTTTCCATTACTACATATTACTTTTCATAACACCCCCTTTGGAAATTCCTGGCTACGCCAGGTGTGTATCATTCAGGGAAATTCAGGAAGGTGGGCGTAAATATAAGTTTTCAATAGTTAATATTAAATAAATAATTTGATTTTAATGAATAATGCATAAATATTATAGTATCTAGATTCAGTAATTAATAAAATAAAAATCTACAGTTTTACGGAAAAGCCTTGGGAAACATATCTCCCTATTGTCCCCATAGCTATATCTACTACCGTGTACCTATTATTAATTATATTACATATAATTATTATATTAATATTAAATTATTAATATTTCTAATTTCAGTTGTCGACGCTTATTTGTATTAAAATGGTTATAAAAACCAATTTTTTATATGTTGGGTGTGCTGGGGAAATGGTAAAGCAAAAAACGTTAATTCGCAAATAAAGAAGTGGCGTACAAATTTCGCTATTGCTCGTACAAATTTCATATTAAATCTTTGGAATAAAATTACTAGTTTAATGTTATTAGTTACGTTGGGGGGGAGGGGGGTGCTGTAGAAAATTTCTCTAGCACTGACCAAATTTTTTGTTTTTTGGTTCAAAACGAATGCCATACATAAATTTTGTAAATAGGCGTACTAATTCATACTAAATATGTGTGCGAAGAAATTGCAAAATTCAAATGTGGGGGGTGCTGGCGAAACATACGTATTGAAAACTCAGTTTTTCAATATTAAAATTTTAACTTAATAGCATGAAATTTTTTTAAACCATATTAGCCTTATTTAATATACTTTATTAGGAGAATATATATTTTTTTAGAGTAATTAAATTTTTATTTTGTGCCATTTTAACAACCTAAATAAATCTATTATGTACTTCTAATACTATTTATACAAAAATATAAATTTAATATTTATGTAGATAGGTAGATATAGATTTATTTATTATAAATACAAATTTAATAATTTCCTTTTTTAGGCATGTATGTCAATGATACATAACATCATTCACGATGTCAACAAACCCTTGTATTGACTATATTTAAAGACTTGTATACAAGTATATTGGACCAATTTTTAGGGTATAAAATAAACAAAACGTGTACTCCGCCATATTTTAATGATTTTTCAACAACCAAAAAAATGTACAATAAGATTACGCGATGCTCTATAAGGACTTTATTAAAAGAAATTCAAGGTACTAGAAAACCAATAGGTATTCACGAGATGGAGAATGTGGCATAAATGGTATAAAATCACATCAAAATATTCCAGAATTATCGGGTCAATGTTTTAATATATACATTGAAACAATATACGACCTGGAATAAATGACTTTTCTATAATAGACAGCACCCTAACAGGGAAAACATTTTTTATTCTTGGCCCAATCGCACACATAAACCATGATTGCAAACCCAAACTGTATATTAATATCAAGATCAAAATCACTAATTGGAGTAAGAATAGAGAGACAAATAAAGAAGCATTCAGAAATAACAATTTAATATGGGTATGATTATTTTGAACAAATAACAAACAATGCGAATGTAAAACTTGTGAGGAAAATAATGGTGGTGTAAAAAAAAAAAAAAAATTATAACTTTTAATTATTTTTTATTCAAAACTAAATATTTACTACATACTTAGTTGTATTATGACTTATAACTATAGCATTTTTCAGAACCATTCACTACAAATAATGAATAATGTGCATAAGGATGATGATGTCGATGATAAAGTTAAAGTTTAAATTACTTAAACTTTTAACTTGTTAATGCCCAGTCCTTATATGGACGATACATAATTTTCCAACAGCTGTTTTAATATATTACAAATCATCATTTAATAATTTGTTTGTTATTATTAGTATATTCTATTTATTAAATATTCATATATTTTGTATTCCTTTTTAATTTTTATTATTCATTAAATGAGTCCGGGGCAAGTTGATGAAATTGAATAGGTATACTACATAAATTACTAAATATTAAGAAAATAAAAAAAAATACCAATTAATCACAGTATAACAAAGAATAAATATTAAAAATTTCAAGTTTTTCTATCTAAAATTTATATCTAATTATAATAGGAGAATTGTTGAAACTTATAGTAGTCAACTTTCCCTGGTCTCACATACAAAAATTTTTTTATATTTTTCATAAAGCATATTTATTATTTATTATAATAATTATTAATTATTCTTAGGCATATTATTAATGTATTATTTTGTTTATTATTATATACTTATACTTTAGATATTGGCCTATAAAATTAGATACTAAGATTAATAAAATAACAATAATTACTGAATAATAAAACTAAAGCTACATAAACAGTATGTTTATAAAAAAAATGCAACATGTCTGTTTAAATTTATTTTGTATTATGTACTTTAAGATAAATTTTAATTAAATTTTGTTTTAACAGTTTTATTTTATATTGAATTGAATTTACAAAATGGCTAAAGTTTCAATTAAAACCAAAGGAAAAATTATCACCAAGAAAAATAAGAAAATTGGGAATAAAACGTTGAAAAATAATAAGCAAATAATTGTTAAAACCAATAACACCGTCATACCAGTTTCCACACCGGTAGGATCAGTACATTTTGACGAGTTCCTGAAGATATGTAAAGAACCAAAATTACTTGAAATTCCGATTGTTAAAAATGTAGATGAAAAAAAAAACAATAAGTCGAAAAAACCCAAGAAGGGCAGTAAAACCAAGAAACGTGATAAACCCAAGAAAAGTGAGAAATCCAAGAAACGCGATAAAAAAAATAGTAAAACGTCAAAAATACAAACAGATGTAAAGCCAAATGTAACCCAACCACTAAATGAAATATATCCACCACTATTTCCATTAATCAAGGCCTTATTGCTACCTACTGATGATGATCCTCTCAAAGATAATACTTTGTTCTCTGTAAGTTATACAAAACTAAAAAAGTTAATTAAAAATGGACAAGTTAATAAAAAAAAATACTCAATAAATTAACTTCAAAATTCGAAGTTAATAGTTAAGAAAAATAATTTAATCTCGTGTAAATAAGTGAATAGCAAAAATATCAACTAACTTGTTAAAAAAAATATATGTTCATAGAAAATGTAAATTATACTTCGCAATTATTAAAAATAAATATTACTTCTATAAAATATAAAACAATAATATAATAAAATAGAATATACCTCCTACTATTATAACATAGTCCACATATATTAAAACTTAAGTATATAAAAAAAATGGAATATATTAAAAATATTATTTAATAAATTAAATTAAAATCTTTGCTCCCTATTAACTTAATGATTACAAACAGATAAGTTAACACAATGAAAATTTAATGAAATAAAAATAGTTAATTAATATCAAAAAAATTAAAATGTTGAGTAAATAAATAATAAATAAAAAAAATTAAATGTTTATGGGTAAATAGGCAAATTACAATATTATATGTAAATTATATATTCTGCGTTATAGGAATTTGTGGTTGGAAAACATGTGTCCCCTGTTGTAAGAAGTCTAAAATCGATGCGAGAAATAAATTTAATTGAACAACAAGCTAATGATACCGTTGATGAAATAAACAAAGTAAAAGAACATCTCAAGATTCTAATGGAGGTTAATATATTTAGGTCAGTAATTTATAAATATTTATAGACATTTATCGAGACGATTTATATATTATAGAAAGAAAAATTGAATGAACAAGAAACTATCGAACTAGAAGATCAAAAATTACATCTTATGAAGTTATTAAGCAATTTTGAAAATTGTTTAGAGAAAATAAGAGCAATTTTAAATGCAGAACAAGTTACAGAAATCAATACTAAAGAGGTTGATGACAGCGACTGGGTAGATGTCGATGGAGAATATGAAAACGGAATACAAGCGGTAAAACGACATAATACCTGCAGAAATAGACCAGCAGAAGGCCTAAGAAAAAAACGACCTGTAATAGATTTGAACAACCTGGGTTGTAATTTTCCAGAGAAAATAAATGAAATTATCAATGATGAATCTCTCGATTTTCCGTATAGTAGTGTATGGAAATAATTAAATTGATAGATAATAATTTTACATTTTTATAAAACTCTATTTAATTATTCAAATGTAATGATTAGAATTGTGGTAAATGGTACGAAGGCACCGATTTAGCATATCTCCTGTCACCAAATACATCATTCGAGAAAGGTATGAGTCTTTCTGTGTCATCTGGACTTTTGAGAATTTTCAATGAGTTAAAAGGCACGAAAGATTCTTCGCGACAAAACGTGAAACGTAACGAAGTGTTTATAAGACTTAAACAGAAATTCAGTATATTATTACCTCCACCAAAGTTGGATGTAAGAAAAAACAATCTAGTCTACATGAATTTTATTATATACTATGTGTCTATTTTATTATCTATTATACAAATCTGATATTTTTAGGGTACTCGTGACAATTTGCAATGGGTGGATAAAAAACTCTACAAAGATCATCGGGCGATGTTGAATGCTACCGACAATCTGAAGATATTCCAATGTTGGAAACAGTTGGAACTTAAATATAATATTATTAATGCGTTGACAATATCTCTAAAGGACGTTATCAGGTCAACTTCTCCGGTTAGTTTGACCAATTATTAATTACTTATACAATGATATTCATTTATAATAATTTTTCAATAATAATTTGTAATTATTTTGCGTTAAGAATTAGTGAATATTATATCTAAAATTATTTAAATCTATGCGAAATCTAAAATTTTAATGTATATAATAAACCTCGAATAGTATTAAAAATGTATTTTTTTAAAGAATTACAATTAAAACTTAGTTAACTTAGTTTAAAAATTTTTCAACAAATTATAAATTTGACTAAAAATATATAAAATAATATTTTCATGACCGATTAAAACTCAAACAAGACATATCTATTATAACCCGTCTAGTTCATCTACACATACAGGTGACGTCACATGTGCGATCAGTTGTTCAAAAATAAAATTGTATAATGTGCAATATACCTACAATGTGCACCTTTTATATTATCATGAATATTGTTCAGTAATCAGTGTTTTCTCGGGAATGTTCCATAGAAATAACCTAAAAAAAAGTATGGAACTCGGCAATACACCTGTGCATTTTATTTCTGTAAAAATGCATTCTATAAAACTCAATCATACAGTGCTTACCACCAAGATGGAAGACAATGCAACAATAAAAATATTGAGCGAGACTCCGCTATGTGACACAAAAAGTGTAAAAAGAGCATCAAGAGACACTAAAGCCCCAACCCGCTGTCAAACACAATGGCTCTCATGTCACAAAAGTATCCTATCACAGTGGATCTAGATAGAGCCAAATCTTCTGGGATGCCCTCAGAATTATATTTGAACGTGGAAGACAGGCACATTGCGGGGAGGGTCTTATGCAAAATGATGGCAGTTGACTGATGGGTATCTGCTGCACAAGTGCCTGATGAAGAATTTTTCAAAATGATTGACATACTTTTCAAGGTGCCAAGGAAGCAGGTAAATGATTACTATTCATACAATTGGGCAAACTCTCGCATAAAATTCAGACCTACTGCTCTTTTGAGAAAAGCCATCCCAACACAGGAGGTGATCTGTCAAATATCACCTGGCCAAAGGGACAACGCCATAATCCAAGTGTTGGCTCCCGACAATGTAATACCTTACGATCAGTTGGACCCCAATGTAATGGGTATATTACGTTAAATTAAAGACACTGGCATCCAGAATGTCTATAGTCACACAGGTGCAAGTGTTGAAAGAAATGATGGATCCGAAAGTAAGGTTTCTACCCTCCATCAGTGGAATGTCTCAAAACATAGGTTACTTCAGGCATGCCTACTGTCAGTCACATTATGTGATTTCAGACCTAAAACTATAGAATGAAGAAGAAAAAGTTGGGGAGAAGACAGATGTGGTGTTGCTGAACCTATGTCGGTCAATATACCATGCCGCCAAGGTCAGCACCAAATCAATAACCAAATCAATAACTTCCAGTATCAGGTCTCAAAGGCAAGTATACTGGGAATTTGTTAAAAACTCATTCTTCAACCCACACTGCCTGCATCAAATTCACCAGAGCTCTAATGGGAATGAGAAACACTATGTCATCTATTTGATAACATAGTTTACGCCCGGAATAAGCTCAATACTCCGAATCGTGAGGAATGCAAACCGAAAAAATGTCAAATATAAATCATATGAAGGGGATGAAAGAATCAACTTCAGATCCTCATGTTGTAGAGGCCAATTCACACATAGCGGCTCACTGATCACATCAATCGAATGTGATTCGTTTTAATTTACCCCTATAAATTAAAAATATAATGGTCGTTAAGAGCGGAGATTAATTAGATAAGTTATACTGTAATGTTTAGGTTATATTGCTTTTTAGATCTTAAAAATGAAATAACTATTTGTGCTTATATTCACATATTTTTATTCACAATGATTAATTAATTATTGTAATTACAGTTTTATTACTCCAGTAGCGATGTTAAGTCACAGTTTACGATCGACCAAAATAGTCTCGTACAAGCATTAGACGAATTCAAAAGAAAGATAAACGAAACATTTTTACCAGCCGGTTTGACAGACTATTGGAAAATATATCCAGAATCCATACGACTCGGATCTAAACCATGTTTCGACGTCACAATTCGTCAACATAGCCCAAAAATCGATAACATAATTTCTTTGGACAAACAGAATATTTCATTTTTACACACTAATGAGTTTATAACAAAAGGCAAATTTTGCAAACGTAAATATAACCTATAGATAATTAATATATAAAAATAAACACCGATTTCAAGAGCCGAGAACCATAAGGCTCTAGCTTAGTATTTTCAAATTATTTATTGTAATATTAATATTATAAATAATTAATATATTAATAATTATTATTAAGAACATTTTTAAATTTATAATATTGATAACATAATAGGGATTTAAAACAATTTTATTATCTATATTCAATAACCATGCTCACCAGTACATCAGTTCACTACAACATCGAAATTTAGAATTTATAAATGTTCTAGTTAGACTTAAAAAGTATTTTTTCATAAATTGGTGATCTAGAATCTTTTTAGTCTTTAAAAAGAGACAAATATAATATACTAATTTCTGTGTTATATTTCTACAGACACTACCAATACTATGAATTCAACAATAAGTTCAGCAGACAGCGAAATTGAAGTTGACACTGTCAACTATAACTAACGAATATATGTAAAATTAACACACTAATTTTATACAAAATAAAAAAATCAAACACCCTGAGAATTTGATTAAGTTTATTGTTATGGCATTACAATTGATAAGACAGTAACCAAATATTAACCAAATGATAATAATAATATAATAAGGTCACATGTTACATTTTTTGTGAAAATCGTTTTATTTTGGTTTTCTGTCCTTTGTGTTAAAAGAGCACATGAGCTAGTAACCATAGTAGAGTATGAAATATTTTATTTCGTGATTTTTGTTAAAAGGACACATGTGTGGCACAAATGCCTTTTTAACAGAAATATTTATTTTATTTATCATTATTCATTATTACCTCATCGTTATTTTGTTGTAGTTTTTACTATTATTACTAATTACTACTATTTACCATATTATTCAGTCACTGCTTTTCGTACTATATAGAATAATAATCCATGGCTAAAATAGAATCTAA
Source organism: Pemphigus obesinymphae (assembly GCA_025469235.1). Lineage (NCBI taxonomy): Eukaryota > Metazoa > Arthropoda > Insecta > Hemiptera > Aphididae > Pemphigus > Pemphigus obesinymphae. The sequence continues at coordinate 11,828 of JAIPRL010009969.1, forward strand.
GTCATCAGCTGTCATATTAATAAATATATTGTATTGTTATAGATTAGGTATATTATGTTTAGCGATACTGTTTATTACTATCATTTTTATTTCGTCATTATTTTATTGTAGTGTGTAATATTATTTAAATCTTTTATATGACAGTTTAACTTATAACTATAATAATATATAGGGTAGAATCTTGAATTACCATTCAAAAAATATAATATTACAAAATATAAACACAAAATTGTGGAGAGTTCCAATGGAACCAAAATTCTTAGATAATATACAAAAATAATGTATTGAGTATGCTGTATGCAGTAGATAATGAAATAATATATATAAATGTATTGTATAATGCGGATTTATGATAACGACAGACACGGGACTAACTATAAAAAATAAAATCTATGGTCAATAATAATCTTTATAATCTTAATTCTCAAATTCTTAATTAAAAAAAATCTTAGTAAAAGTGTATGGCATGTGTGCAATTGCAGTTAAAAAATTGGGAATATTTTAGTATCTTAAATTAAAATTAAAAAAAATAAATAAATACAAAATTAGAATGAAAAAATACTTCAACACAAATAGTTAAATAAATTTTCAATCAGATATCATAGTCAAATTAGTCCAATTCTTAATATTGAAAAAAATCGATTATTATTTAAATCCGAGAATAATAATCAGAATCCAAAAAGAATAAAAAATATTCTACAAAACAATAAAAATTATTTTTACACCATTGATTATATTCAATAATTATTACTCATTATATGAAAAATTAATAATAAATGTAATAAAAATACCAAATTAAAATTTTTTTATTAAAATATTATTATATTAAATCCAAATTTTAAATCAATTTGTCTTTTTTTTCTTGGTTTTCATTCCTTTGGCTTTTTTTCCATATTTCTAATAGGATTTTAAATTTTAGACTGATAATATATGAAAATTTAATATAATAATTAGTATAGAATTTTGCATCTGAATAATACACTTTCTGGTATACGAAATGTATTTCAGTTGAAGACTATTATTATTTAACAATAAAAAGAGAAACAAAAAAATATCTAAAAAAAATGCATAGATTAACTAAAATTTTTAATTTAATGTAAACAAAATTAATTAGACTCCATTTTTTTATTTAGGTTGAAATTTATAAGGATCATTATCACACAAATTACCTTCTGTAGATGAAATTTAAGCTGATATGTTTATTGATTTAATTATACCACATAATGATATTATTGAAAAAGTGAATTTTTTTATTTAATTTATAAATAAATTTTAGTACTTACATTCTGTAAGTAAATTTTAAGTTAACTTCTGTAGCCAATACTTTTACTGACTTCTTTAAAAGAAAGCTTTTTTGTATACCACAGTTAAATTTTTTTTCAGCGAATAGAATAAGTGTCCTGAAAAGGATGATACAATTTGAAAAACTGTCCTAGAGGCTTAAAATTGTCAAGCCACTAGTGGATATAAATCTAAACCAGATCTACAATATGTAGATATAATGTATATATTAAAGAAGCAAAATCAACTAAACGTAAATTATTAAAATGTTTTTTAATAATGAAAACAATTATAAAACTAAGAAGAAATATATAAAACTGGTGGTGGGCAGTCATATATCCGTTAAGGAAAAGTCATGTGTTTACTTGGTGATAAAATGGATCCATTACATAATGTTTTAGATAATAACACAGAATATCGAGGTAAGTTTAAAATGTCATATTTCATTTTGCATATTTTACAAAAATGCAATTTTTATCGAATGATTTATGTTTCAATTTTCAACATCTTATTTGGACAAAACCCATTGCATCAAAATGTAGCCGATTTTCGAAGTTGTTGGCTGCATAACATAAATTGCCTTATTAGTAAGTCAAACATATTAAAGAAATACAGATTTATTATCCAATCACTCTCGGATAAAAATACTTGTATTTTGAAAAGAGGTGGCAAGATATTAAAAACTAAACAACACATAAAAACATAAAAATATTTTATGAACGTAAGAATGAAAGCACAAATATTGAAAATCAATCTGGAGATGAAGTTATCATTGATGAGGATCAAACTATTTTCAAAAGTAAAAAACAATAATTTAGACCAGTGAGTAGATTGTGAATGATCGAAAAATGTAAAAAGTTGGTTTTGCCAGTTATACAAAATAATATAAAATGTGTGGCTAAAAAAAGTTCTAAGTCGCTTTCTATACCAAAAGAGACAATTGATGTAACTGGAGACGGTAACTGCTGGTACCGCTGTATATCGTATTGGATAAGTAGTTCTAAAGAACATCATTTGATAAGAGATTATCTATATAAGGTAACTATTTTAAAACTATTAAAAATATTGATGAATAATTAAATTAATATTTATAATAAAAAGTCGACATACGGATCTTTAAATTAATTAATAGTTTGAAGTACCTACAAAAACAAAATATTTTGATTTGGATTATAATTCATATTATATAGATACTAAATTCGCGTAGTGTTTCGCGCATACGACTGACGAAAATTCGGGTCGCTCTGATATCTTTGGGCGGCTATTCATAGTTTGACATAGTATACAGAGCGCATTAAATAACACACATTATGACTTATCGTTATCAATTCCGTATCGCGTTTTACATTTTATTCACTTTTTATGATTTGTAATTTAATTTGATTTATAACATAAGTCGTCATCAATGATCAAGTTCGTTGCTTTTAATTTTGTTTGATTATTGTTTTTAAATCAAATCGTTATGTAATATATATTATTGGTATTATTTATTATTTTGCTTATATATATTGTAATTTTTATAATATATATATATATATATATATATTTATTTCATTTTTATTATTTTTATTCCTAATATTTTCAAATATGGTATACACAAATTATATTCAATGTCTAAAATACCCAATTTATAAGATATTTTTGTAGTTATAAACCTTTACACTAAATGGACCTTCGCCTAATTGTTTGTCAGCATCAGGCAAGGAAATATGTGTCTACATGCTAAACATTACATGAAAATATTTATACATCTTTTAATATTTTAAAAGATAATATTTTAAAAGACAAAATATATGTTTTTTAAAAACAATTTATTATAAAATGTAGTTTTTTTCAAAATCAAAAAATATATACAATATTTAAATATACACGAAATTAGTATTTACAAACAAAAATAATAATAATAATAACATTACGAACTATCGTCACTTGATGTGTCACCAGTTCCAACAGTTAATGTACAAGTGTAATCCTATTTATCAAAAATTTCGTCAACTATGTGATCTATTTCCCAAAATGTAAATTCCTCCGCTATAGTATGTTTTTCGTAATTTGCCCAATTTTCTGCTGTTCCCCTTGTAACACCGTCAATGAGTAACTGTTTTACATCGTTAAGTTTGAATGTTGTGTTATTGGCCTTAACATACCCTTTTACGTGAGACCATGCCAATTCGATTGGGTTTAATTCGCAATGGTACGGTGGAAGTCTTAATACAATTTTATTGACTGCATTAGCGGTTTCATCAACAATATATTTATCATAGGTTGGTTTGTATTATTTCACTAAATCTAAAAATTCAGATTTAATGAATGCATCATACTCAATATTTTTGTCGTGGAATCATTTAATAATATCTGCTTTTTTCCATGATGTGACTGGAACTTCAAGTATCTTCTACGCCCTAAACTTCCCTTTCCATTAGAACACTATTTCTTTGTCTTTTTGTTTAAACAAAATTCAAATCTCTCAATAGGTGATACATTGTTGCCCATTTTTTTAAGTAGGTAAACTGTCATCATCGTTCACAGGCTGAATGATTTTCTCTAGACTTCAAAACCCACGGATCTTCTGCCTGATAGCATTTTTGTCAAAGTCATCAATTTTTTCAATAATTTTTAATCTGTTTTTTATCATATTAGGAGAAAAAATGGTTTTGCTATTATTGTACTCCGAAAGTATTTTCTGAACACTGCTCTTGCCAAATCCACATTCTGCCGACAGTTCCTTCACCAATTGATCTTATTTTATATTTGCTAACTTCTTCGCCTTGTACACATTTAAAAGCATCAATTTTTCCACTTCAAATTGGTTAAAAATAAAAATAACAAAGCTAATGTAATAAAAGAAATTGAAATAATAAAAAAGAAATGGGTATTTTTCAAGTAACCCGACTACCGTAATAAGGTAGGTTTATATATTTATTAACAAAAAATATGAATTTAAACTGTTACACAGCGAACTGGTGGATACTATCAAATGTCTCTCCCGCAATCAATGTTCCTCACCCCCCACCACCAATGATTCTTAACAGATGTTCACCAGGGGGGAGGGGGGCATTTGATATTTTTTAGCTGTGGTCGCGTTAACGTTAAAGTACCGTGAATAATAAAATATTAATTCTTACCTGGCCACGTTTATTTTTTCTGACAGGTGTAATGGGTAATAATTCTGGTACCGTAGGTAAATTTGGATCACTCATTTTGATAATCAGAAAAAAATAATTGTATTCAGACAGTTATTGATATTATTGTTTTGATGTAATTAAAATTACTCAAAGAACAATAAACTATCAAAAACAAGCAATTGTTCTTAATATAATAAAAATTACTGTTAAGAACAAAAACTATCAAAAACACAGCA
>JAIPRL010009970.1:0-16468 GCA_025469235.1 Pemphigus obesinymphae
GAAAAACGATAAAAAGAAATGGAAAAATGTGGAATCCTTCTTTACTTAGACTTAAAATTATGTTTAAGAGGCACCTATACTTAATACATTTTTATGCAAATATACATAATTAATAAAAAATTGTAATTTATATTATTGTATTGTTTTTTTTTTTTTTATGAAGTTCGGTTCGGGTTCGATATTTTAATTGAATAGTTCGATTCGGTTCGGATTCGAATAAAAAATTGGGAAGTTCGGTTCGGTTCGGGTTTGTTAAAATTTTAAAAAGTTCGGTTCGGTTCGACCTCAAAAATCTGGGTTCGTAACATCACTAATTTAAATTGTACATCGTGTATATAGTACACTGTATACCTATATCGTGTCGGTAGGCATTATATAGGCTATGTATTATATTTATTTTGAGTTGAATTAAATTTTAAATTCTTGAAACCGGCTTATGCTTGCGTCCAATAGGTGACAAATGTACCTATATGACTATAAAATAAAACTTGAATAAATCTGTAAATAAATATTAAAACAATGTGTGCCTATATAGCCATATTAACGAGGAACAATTTATTTCCAAATATATAGGTGTAATATATACAGGTATACATCACCTAATTACCATAAAAACCGAAATTACTCGGCGACTTTTTACCCCTCTAACCTCTTTAGTATGCATAAAAAAAATAATTTTCCACGGTAAAGGTCTTCGTGTTTCGTGTTTAAATGTGACCTATATATTTCGAATGAACTCCGTGCACAGTTTTTAAAACACCGTTTCAAATATGATGTCGGATAAAAACATAATAAATATCTATATGAATATATATATAAACCGTCCGTGTCTCAGAAGGACTTTGAATTTTTCCCGGTTAAAAGAAATAAAAGGAAATATGTATACGTACCTTTAATATTTTATTATATGTGTTATATATTTTACGGTGAGTATGGGATAAGGGATGAGATTAAATTTATAAGGGTACAATAACCTTTATCAACCACTCTGCATATATTTACCAACTCGATATATGTTATATGGTTATCAAAATATTTACATTGAAAAATATTACTTATTATTATTTATATTGTCCGGTCGATAAGTCATATTTTACTTTCAGTTTCACCTGAAAACACAGACAAATTATTTATTGGAATCAAATTTATATATAAAAAAAAAAAAAAACATAAATATATATTATATTCTAAAGAAAATTTATCGAAAAATAAAAATCCAATCATCCAAATCCATTTATTATCAGTCTTAATAATTTCTAAATAAATTTTCAACATTTTAAAACGTGGAGGACAAATCACTAAATTCATATATTATTATTGATATATAATATATATTATATTATATTTATAGCGCATTTAATCTAATAGCGATTTATAAATTTTTTGCCAGAAGCGCTAATGGACCTTGCTATACGGTCTTGATTCAAGGATGGATCACGTAAGAGAACAATAGAAAACATGAAGACAAGGATGGGGGGAAAAATGAGTTGTGTTGCATATTTAATAAAAGCCCAAATTGTAAGTGCTTATCTATTATCGGACGAAAGAGGGCAAGAGGTAAAAAGCCCAAATATAACGATGGATACGCGTTTAACTTGGAAGCCGTTGAAGACGTTGAAAAGGAGGGAGAGTGGAACATTTTTTTGAAAAACGTTTAAAAAACTAAAAATCAACGAATCCGCTAAGGAAACGATTAAATCACTGCGCCCGGTCAAGAAGGAATAGGAATAATCGAGAATTTATTATATAAAGATATATTTTTATATCGTCTGCGAACAGAAGAATTTTAACAAACACGAGTGGTATTTGCTTATTGAATTTACGAACAGAATGTAAAAAAAAAAAAAAGAGAGAACCGAGATTATCACCTTGCAGTGATGGAACTCCGGAGGATATATAAATGATGGATTGGAAAAAGCTCCATTGATATTGACGAATTTCCTTCCGGGGGTGACCGTATATAGCCAGAAGAGAATATATAGGAGTTATAGAATACCAAGAGGGGCCCCAACACTTTTACGAGGACACTGTGTCAAATCAAAGATCGGTAGATGTATAATGGCGTCAACTTGACAACCATCCTGGAGACTGTCAAAGACGTGAGACGTGAGACGGAAATACTAGGTCCTCCGGTGACGGATGATTTGTCCGGGCGAAAGCCACGTTGGTTATGTACTTATTTTATGTTTTTCGAATTTCCGCCGAACGAAATTATAATAATATTAACATTATTATATGTTATTAATTTCTGTAAAAACGTGTTTTCGGTTTCTACAAAATGTAGTCGTGTGTTAAAATATACAAGTACAAACGTGCTCAAATCTTTTTTGACGTACACATATTTCTGTCGTCTGTCCCGTCGACGGACGCAAACCATTCGCGTGTACGGCAACATTGCAATATTATAAATTTATGCGGAATCACGTATATGTATAACCCATGTGGATATATAACTATTAAAAAATTTACGAAATTCCGCAAAAAATTTCGCAAATATTTTTTGAAATCGTGTTAGGTACTCCATGCGATATATATTAATAATAAATAAAAAATTCACATATTTTAACAAACACATAAATACCTAGTATTTATCGAAGTAATGGACAAATTATTAATTCTCTCATTCTCATTCGTCAAAAGTGTAAGGACTTTATAAAAAAAAAAATAATAATAATAAATATGATTTTTTTACTACACTGAACCAAATATATCTGTGATTTCAATAAAAATATAGATTAATTTAATAATATGGTTGTTAATATATGTCCAATAAAATGTTTGTTGATTTAGAAATATTTGTTAATTTAACAGTAAAATAACAAAACGTATTATTGATTTAACAATTTCTTTTATCAATGTCTTGGGTCTAAATTCAATTATAAATATTTTGTGTTCATTTCTTATTCTTTCTTCTGTGTAGAACAAACGCCCAATTGTTAATCGAAATAGTCAATTTAAACAGAATATTTTTTCAATTTAATAACATATTTTATTATAATAAAATCTGTATTTATTTTACAAATTATTTTTATTAAATTATAACTTATATATTTTGTGAAATTTACAAAATAAATTAATATATACATTAAAATAATAAAAATTGTATTATTTCAACAAATATTCGTTTGTTAAAATTTGATTATTGCATATTGTTAATTCTACCAATGATATTTGGTTAAGTGTATGGATGATATAATATTAACTAAGACGTATTAATGCTAAATCTGAATCATTTTTAAAACGTAAGACCACCCTACTGATAATAACCGATAAGAACCAACCAGAAAATTCTCTTCCCTTTCCGGCCCTACCTCCAAATTCCTCCTAAAATATATACGCTATATATTACTCCAAATAACGAATCTTAATGCGATTAAAAACCAAAGTATAATAATACCTATTCTATACATTATTATATACCTATACTAATAAAATTTTTATCGTCTCATAAAAAAAAATCATAAAAGACGATACGTTTTATTTTTTGTCAGTGGATGCGATAAAGATTTCAAAACGTTTGAACATCTATTCAAAAATGTGTAAAAAAAATCAATTTGATGTTTTTAATATTTGTATTCCTTTTTTTTTCTTTTTTTTTTTTTTTTTGGAGTAGGAGTTGAGTAAAAATTTTAATTGATTTTTGATATAGGAAATATAATCTAATTAGTACATTATTAAGGTAATTCTTTATTCCCAGTAATTTTCTGAAAACGTAAAGAAAACTACTCACCGAAATTGACCAAAAATTATTATTAACCTGCCGAAGATAATAATGCAATGGTTAATCTTCTCTTTCAAATCTAAAATAATAATAATTATAATAATAACCTTTTCTCTCAGAGGAACAATTTCCACCATGTATAGGTATAATTGGTCGACTTTTGTTTTAACTTTTAACAATGGGAGGCGTGAACTAAAAAAGTTTGGAAACCGCCGCCATATTTTAAATTAATCACATGTAAAAACACATTTAAATAAATTGAAAATAACTCAAATATATTTCCGTATAAATATTGGAATACAAAATATGTTTGACCACAATGTTTATTGATATTATTCGGAGTAGGTACCGCGTATATTGATAAAAAGCAATTTTTTTTTTTGATTATATATTATATATAGTATAATCAATTTTTAAATTATAGTATATAATACCTATATATGATGATAATACCTATTATCAAATTAACACGAATTATATTATGATATGTATGTGCAAATATGTTTTAATCGCGAAATTTCTTCCAAAGTCATAAGTCATGTAAAACGAAAAATTCCGAAACAGACGAAACGCACCGTTACGTATAGTGTACATTATGTATAATATTTACGGTGGAATTGGGCTCGGAAAAATATCTCTGGTAAAATCCGATGCGACGTGCAAACACCACTAAAAATCTGAAAACGGTAAATAAAATATAAACGATAATATTAAAACGTTACATTATTATTATTATTATTACGATTTTTCACACAATATACTCGTATTATTACGAATCGATTTATTTTTATATTTTTTATTGCGTATTTGTATTCATCTTTTTGTAGGCATCTGTAGGCATTGTATAATATATAATATATATAGTTAGTTTATTGTGAACTAAATTAATGCATATTCTACGTAAACGGACGACAAAAGAATATTTTAATAATTTTGCTATTTTTTTTTCTTTTCAGTTTTTACGTAAATATTGAATTTATAAATCCTATATGTATAATGTATAAATTATTTAGTATTTAGTAGTACGATATTAGGTACACCGGTTTCTCCGTCTTTAACTAATTAGTTCTCGTCTATGACCGTACTGTTTTACGTTATTTAAATTATAATAATTTGAACTTTTTTAATAAAAAAATCTGTTTATCATTATTATCAGAAAAATTCTACAATCATAATTTTTACTTGCAATGCTTGAATTAAAAAATAATTTGAAGGAAGATGCGTACTAGCAATGAAAATTCAAGTAAGTTCCTGAAGACTCAAATATCTCTTGCTGTCCAAAGTTTTATAAATATATAATAATTATAAGAAAACAATTTAAAATAGGTATAAGTGGATTTTCGCAGGTACCGTCCTAGCATCTAGGATAGACGATAATACAGTACTATTATTATTAAATAATATTATTTTAGATTCAAAAGTGAAGATAAATCATTGCATTCGAAAAAGTATATTCTGAACGAAATTTGGCATAGTATATAATTATTATCCAATTCCAAATCATTTTTATTATTTTCGGTAGTTTTCTTTAATTTTTAAACAACGAGTATTAGGAAACTAAAAAAAAGACATATTTAAAGTACCAACTAGAATGAATTTTCTATCAAAAATTTTTATTCTAAAACTCATTAGCCAAATTCAGATGGGACTTGAGGAGACAAGTTTAGCAAGCTTTCTCAAAAATGGTTTGAAAAATCATTACATTTAAATGTATTTATGTGAATACTTTTGCTAAGAAACGTAAGAACATTTCGTTTAGTAAAATAAAAAATGTAAAAACATAAATCTGTATCCATTATCGATGTGATAGGGGACCGAAATTCAGGACCTATCTAGCCTGTATTATAGGTAGGTAACTATAATAAAAATAAGTATGATTTATTGATGAAACTATATTTTCAATTTTATGTGGGAAAATAAAATAAAATGTCTAATGTCTCCCTATTGACTCGCTATGTAAAACCTATTTAGGAGGCGAAAAATGTGACAAAAAAATCATAGTATTACTTTACTTTTTAGATTTTGATAAGTTTCATATAGGTAGTAAATTATTTTTTTCTAATCTATAATCAATAATTTATTTATTTTTCATGTTAATATGTTATAATTTGACTTATTAGTTATTTTTATTACAAGTCTGTTGTCAATGGTAATGTATGATAAATACATATTATGTAATGTTAAATTATATATTATCAAGGATGGACAAAATTAATTAATTAATAAATATAATTAATTAATTAAAAATATTTTAATAGTTAATTATAAGAAATTATCAACTAGATACAGTTAAGTTTATAAGAACCGTTTTTTTTTTTAAATAGTAATAATTTAAAAATTAATAAACTAATGACCTAAATAGTTAAAGTTAAAACCAGATTTTAGTTAACTTAACTCAGTTTATCCTAAAGTTAAAGTAAATTTTTTTATTTTTATTGATATATTTTCAATTATGTATCTACATCAAAATTACCTTATTACCTTTTAATTTAAAGTTATAAAATACAATAAGTAATTTAACAAAAAAAAATATGATTTGTGAACAACATATTATTAAACCTAGTCTTAAAATAAATCTTTATTATCTATTTTATTTAAATAAGAACAAATTCTGTACGAAACACGAAATTAAAATAACTTTTATGTTATTATTATTTTTTTATTAGAAGTGGTGTTGTTAAAATAATAAAATATTATTGGCATTTCATGTTTATCGCAATTATATTACTATTATTATGAAAACTAAAATTGTCCAACATAAAATTATTTTACATAAATAATACAAATTGTACCTATACCCATTATTTAAAAATACACAATACACTATATAATCATGGCCGTCCCAAAGAAAGATTTTTTTTTTTTTTGGAGGGGGGGGTGAAAATATAATAAAATATAATACTTCTTTTCAAAACATAAAATAAGGAAAAAGAAAAAAAAGGGTAATCAACTTTTTTCTCATTTTGCAAATTTTTACAATCCTAATAATTTATAGTTTGCCGACTTAAAATTTCAAAATACTTCTTGAACGTGAGTGAATAAGCAAAAAGCATTGACTCTTCTGCTGTTTGCCGACTGAACTTAAATTTGCCAACTGAACTTAATTTTTCCCGCTTTCCTTGATTTGGGGGGAGGGGGGTGAGACACCCCCTCGGGACGGCCCTGACTATAATATACTATACTATAGTAGTCTACACTTACTATATATGAACTATAATATAATACACACAGACATAAGTATACATAATATATACAAAATAGAATATCAAAATGCATATAACATAATATATATATATATATATTATAATATTAATAAAAATATTAACTTGACCTTCAATGACGAAAAAATTAACCAGATAATAACTTGTTCGCAGATATCTTAACCTGGTAATATTATTATAATATAATTGATACGGTTAACTCGTTAAGTTAATACTATACGTAAGTCAACACTGACTTGACTTTTTAACTTATCATAACCAGTTGCGATGCCCATCGTTGTGTATTATAGGTACATCAAAATTGGAGACGGGAAACGTTTATATTTCGAGTGTGTTGGTTGTATAATGTATATATTTTTAGCCCCCTTCAACCCATTACTGTAACCCGATTTCTATATATATACCTACTATATTATAAGTCCTTAGTCCTTCTACCCAGAAAGTTATTTCCGTACAAAAAAAAAAAAAACAATATATAATGGCAAATCCAAATTTATGAAAATGTAATATTATCTATCCCACCCCCCCTCCCCATCAAATTCATTAATACGTTACGTACCTACTGAGTTTAAATAAAACGAGTAGGTATAGGTATATATATATATGTGTATAGTTTTGTATGTTCTGCAGCTGGGCTACAGGCCTTCCCGTGTATTGGATTAATCGTAGTTAAACCCCAGTATACCTGATACGCGGTTACCGTTGCTGTAACCTAACACGATCCATCAATCCTAACCCTCTTTAACCTAATATAAACTATATACCCCCTCCACCTTTCAGCATAATACCCTTTCCCCCCCAAAACCCTGCTTACTTACATTTTTTTATCATAACATCTGTGCCTTAACACAAACCGTATACGAGTATACAATGCCCTTCGTAACATTATAAATCTGCTACTCCCTACCCCCTCCCTTACTTTTGAATTATTTTCATAACAGTCTGTCACAAGTTATATTATATAGACAGTGTAGACACATATCGTAGATCCGATACCAAGCATAGGTTACGTTATGGTTTAATGCGAATTACCTATAAAGAAGAATAGGAAACGTATAATGCATACGAAGAACAAAACCAAACAAGGTTCCATAAATGACTTAGGTCCTCTGATCTAGATAGAATTTACGGACCCAAAGAACTTTAAAATGGTCAGATTAAAGAAATCATTTTCGATGAAAATGCATTAATTATATCGAAGATAATTTGTACTCACTAACACCAAGACTTTTATTTCTGGTAAAATATTTATATTACCATTATTTCTGAAAAATCCAAAATGATATAAACCCCAACATCTGACAACATACAAACAAATTCTAACTCAAACTTCAACACATTTAATTACGGATAGAAATAGAATAAAAGACGGTATAAAATGTATGACTATCATCGAAAAACTGTTTCCGTCGGGTAAAGGTATGAAATATTGTAGTTCTAAATTACAAAAACATGACTTGATCGATCCGAACGAGGCTATCGATAGATACGTACGTTAACGAAGTATCGAAATTAAGATTATATATCTGTTTCTAGCGAGATATTATCGATTTTCGAAGAGTTATATATGAAGCTGGAATAATAATGAGAATCCCCAACGTCTAAATGAGAAATTTCCGATGAACTCCACGACCCAGCGAGAAAAAATTATACTAGATGTATTACAACCATGAATGTTCATGTTTAAATGATCAGCGGTAAGAGAGACAAAAAATAAATAAATAACTAGTATTGAAATTAACAACAAAAACAAAATAATTCAGCCTATCATTTAGCAAAGTAAAAAGGTATTTAAAAATTAATTATAAAATTAATATATTTTTCTATCGCAGCAAACTATTTCTAAAGTTGATTAATAACATCCCAGAAAATAAAAAATATATTATTTAACTAGCTCAATTACCCGGCGTTACCCGGATTAGATTGTTTTGTTTTAAATATATTTTTAATCTTTATGTAGAAACTTTTCTGTATAGGTACATCATAGCAATCTTATACAACTTGGTTTGCCCCAGTATTTAGTATTTTACATATTCTATTTGCTTAATCCAATTTAATAAAATTAAAAAAAATATTTTATATATTTACAAATATCACAGAATTTGACATCAACGTCACCTGAGGTACACAAACTTTTGCAGAAGGTCAACTATTCATAAACTTCTCAGGTTTTAATGGTCAATTATTCATGAACTTAGGATTTTTCTCATTTTAAAAAATATTGGGGGGGAGGGGGTGAAATTTTGGGGTTTTATGTTATGATATGCGAAAAATCTTAAAAAAGTGAAGAAACACTTTTCGTCAAAAATAAAAATAAATTTCCTAGAACCCGATTGCAGCGCCACCTACCGGGTCCAAGTGAGAATCTAAACTATCTAAAGACCCATTTTAAAACACGCAAAAAATTTCATTAAAATCGGTCCAGCCGTTTAGGAGGAGTTTGAATCTTACACACGGACAGAAGAAATATATATATATTTATATATATATATATATAAAGATAAAATGTTCTTTAAAAATGTCCATTGAGAGTAGATAAAATAATGTTTTAAAAAAATTTTCGATCAGTAAAAAAGAAAAATGTATTATTATTATACATAATTATGTTTATTATACCTATACCATAAACCTATATATGTTTTCCTTGAATACAATTTTAAAATATAATACTCTCCACTTATCTGTTGCTCAGAGTTAATCCGCCCACCTACGTTTAACATTACTCATTCTTTCTACAACTTCCACAAAGCTGACTACTTACAAATTGTTAAATTTATGTCCTCCTTTGATTGGTACTCTACCCTTCTTCCTCTTGATGTCAACTCAACCGCCAATATTTTTCTTTATGCTTTTCACTTGGCCATACTTCGCTTTGTTCCTTGTGTAAATTTCACTAAATTAAATTTTCCGCAGTGGGCTTCTTGAGAACTAAAGGATCTAGTTTGTGAGAAAAATAGAGCACATGCTAAGTTTAAAACTTCATTTAGTCCGGGTGACTATCGTGTTTTCTCTCTATTGCGTGCTAGGTTTAAATAGAGTCTAAGAAATGTTTTAGAAATTTCCTTAGTAGTATGGAAGCCTCTCTTCGGCACAATCCCAAGAAGTTTTGGGATTTCATCCGAAAAAATCGCTCTTCTTATGACATCCCTAGAAAAATCTCATTTGACGATCTTACTGGTTCTACTGAACTTGAACTTCCATGAATCCATGAACTTGTTTGCATCATATTTCAACTATGTCCATTCGTCCTTAACAATTAATACTAATCTTCGTTCACTGTGTATACCTTCCTTAAATTTACCCAACGATGCTTCTTTTCCACTGCTGATGTGCTACTTAAGTTATCCTCCCTTCGAGGTCTATTGATCAGGATGATATTCCTGGTGATTTCCAATTCCAACTTAGACATGCTATCGCTTTTCCTTTATGGTTCCTTTCAGATTTTCCCTTGACTCTGGTACGTTTCCTGACTTGTAAAAGATAGGCTCTGTTACGCCTATTTTCAAGTCAAGTGATTCGTACTTTGTCACTAACTATCGTCCTGTCACTATCCTCTCACATATTTCTAAAATGTGTGAATCTCTCTTATTAGATTATATTTTACCTTCTGTTAACTCTATTCTGATTGACGAACAGCATGGGTTCCATCCTGAGCGTTCAACAACTTCTTTTAATGTAATTTTTTGTAAGTATATTCTTGATTCTTTCCGTGAAGGATAGCAAGTAGATGTCATATACACTGATTTTGCGAAAGCATTTGATTCACTTAATCATTATTTCCCTACTTGACGCCTCTGTTTTGGTAATCCTCTGTTATCTTGGCTACGTTCTTATTCTTGTGTTCTTGTCCAAGAGACCACAGTGGGTCAAACTCTTCGGAATAAAGTCTATTATTTATACTGTTTTTTCAGGTGTTCCCCAATGGGGGCACCTCTCTCCCCTGCGTTTCGCTCTTTTCGTAAATAATGTCACTACCGTTCTCTCCCATAGTAAAATTCTCTGCTTTGCTGACGATTTTAAGCTATATTATAAGATTAGCAGTATTGAAGATTGCATCTGTCTCTAATCAGATTTCGACAGTCTTATCGCTTGGGGTGAGTGTCTTGGCTTAAGCTTCTAAATGCAAATCAATGACTTTTTCAAGGGGCCGAGTACCCTTCGAGTACGAATGGTATCGTTCTTATCTCTATTGTTGACAATATCCGTGATCTTGGATTTTTATTTGTTCCCTCACTTAATCCCAAAGCTCACATTTATTACGTTACTTATAAGGCACTCGAGTTTCTTGGCTTCATTAAACGAATAGCTGATGAATTTAAGCTTACCACCTCGTTAAAGTCACTTTATTGTGCTTTAGTTAAGCCAATTTTAGAATATGGATCGGTAGTATGAAACCCGTATACTGTTGGTGATCAGTGGCGCAACTACAGTTCAAATCTTGGAGGTACTACTATTATGAATCGCTTATAATGTCATTGGGGGCTCCGCCCCCCACACCCCCAAACCAATATTACATATTGCCAATATTTAGATTATACGATCATTATATTTACAATACCATTTTTGGCAAAAAATGTAACTTATTTTATTACTTATAATATTTTCTTATGTTTTTTTTTTTAATTTAAAGAGTCAAACATAATTTCTTTTATTTTCTTATCGGTATTAGCAAATGTGTTCAAGATTTCGTCTGGAACAATGTCATTAGCTAAGTCTCTCTCAATATATTTATTATACTTAAATTAGTAAAGCGTTGCTGTAACATGCTGAAAAAAATAACTGATGGTAAAATCTTACAAAATTGCAAAAATTATAGTTAATATTTGAAATTAGAATGACATGGAACTTGAGGGTGCTTAAAATAAAATTGGGGGTGCTTCAGCACCCCCTAGTAAACCCGTAGTTGCACCAATGTTGGTGATTGCTATCAACTCGAACGAGTCTAACGTAAGTTCCTTGCATTTGCTGCTTTCAAGTTAGGCATACCACATACTCCTCATGATTACGATCTGGTACTTTATGCGCTGAACCTCCAAACTCTTTCGGATCGTCGCTTATTTAATGATTTCTCCTTCCTCAATAAACTACTCTTCTGCAACATATTAAATTTCGAGTACATATGCATATCACTCATAATTTGGCTCCCTTTCAAATTCCTCCGTTAACCAGGTGTATGAATCTTGCCAACAAGGACCCCCATTTTTCTTATAAATTTTAATAATTCTCTTGTAATATTGTCTGATATATATTATATCAAAATATATAGTGATCTAAATTGTTTAATGTTATTATTTTATATTCTTATCTGTCTCATGTCTGCATGTATTTGTTCATGTGTATATATATGAACGCATTTTTTATAATAATTGCACCTTTGTAATTTTAGACACAAGCCTGTTTTTCAATAATAAATAAATAAATATATAAAATCTAAAACTAGGTATATATTATATATAAAAATTAAAAATTATTTCACAATTTTTTTTAAAAAAAGTTCTAAAAATAATTAATTTTAATCAAATGTGTCGATTTTCAAATAAAGTTATATGGACGTCAATATATTTTTGATTACCGGAAGAGATTAAACGGAGAAAGGAAATTGGAGTCTTTCAATGTACATTATTACACACGGTCCAATTTCCTACTTGTACGAGTTTATGTATTAGAAAATATCAAGGGTTATATTATATAAATGTCGATCTATAAGTATTCATGACGTCCAAATACAATGTTTTGTTCAAAACTTCAATCAAATGTTCCCATTTGGTACGATGGGTAAAATTTAAGTCCAATTGATATTAGCCCACAACACGAATTTGTCTTATTTAATTAACATTTATTATTCAAGTGCAGTTTTTCTTTTTTAAATTTCATTTTTAAACAAGTTATAAGAAGTTAAATAACTCATTTTCTTAAATGCATATAACTTGTTTAAAATGAAATAAAAGACTCCACGATAGAGCATAGTATATGTTTTCCTCTACAAATTTGATAATAGTTATAAATTTACTCTAATATTAATTATAAATAAACTGTAGTAAGAATGCTTTAGATTTGCTATATGTTATGTGTATGTAAGACAGAGGCAATAAACGTGCGTATCCTCTGAATAATTTAACATTTATCAAACTTAATATGATTTTTTGAGAACTTACTCACTATTAATTGTATTTTTGCTCGATAATTTTCTATGTATACTATATATATAAGAAATCAATAATGTTGAATATAATTATATCAAAATTGGACTCCAGGCTTCTAAAACAAAATTAATGCGTAGAAACTATTTAGAAATAGAAAAATAAAATACAAATTATATTTAAGCTTTAAAGAATATTAACGTATAAAAAAAATTCCAAAATATTCTTTTAAAAATATTTTTCGAATATGACACTGTCATTTAAATGATTTCCGAAATATTATACTGACTATTTTATATAGGTATTCCGTTTATTTTCCAAATTGAAAACGTTTATAAAACAATATAATATTATTACTCAAAAATAACAAAAAAAAAAAACATGTTTTTAAAAGGACGTAAAACTACAAAAGGATCAATGAAAAACTAATATTAGCACTTCTTCTTTTTATAAACTTATAAAATGGATAATAAACAAAAACGAATTATAGATACTAACATAAACTATTTAATGTCCTATGTAGTAAATTTATATATTAAATATTATATATTAATATATTAAATATTTACCAAAAAATGACTAGATGATATTTTTATATTTTTTTTTTTTATCGTCTTATTACGATGTTTCCAAATTTATATAAATGAGAAATGCAAAATAATATTTTCAATACAATTCTTATAAAATACACATAAAATAAAAACAATGACTTACAATAATAATAACAAGATAATAATAAAAGGTAATAACTACAATACTACATACATTTTACGTTAAAAGATAGTATTTAAATATTTTTCAATAATTAAAACTTTCATTTTTAATCGCCTATTCATTAAAAAATTCTTTCAAACGTATCTAAAAAGTAAAATATTTTTGTTTAAAAATTAAAATTATTACAAAAATATTACGTTTTTAAAACATTATTGATTAAACATTAATCTTCTGGACTAAAAATGTCAATAGAAAATGTTTAAGAAAATATTGTTCTAAGTTTTTACTATATTTTTGATACATTTAGTGAAAGTAATCGATACAAATCCATATATTATTATTAAGAAATGCCTGTATTTTATTGATATGATAAGAAATGCAAGAACGTATGAAAAATCTCAATTTTAAAAATTTAATTATATATTATATTTAAGTGCACATTTACATATTTCTACAGATGATGTTGAAGTGAAAGTTATCCGTATAGTATTAAGACTAAAGGACGAAATGGGTCAAGTCAAACAATATATATATATGTACATAGGTCGACTGGAAAATAATTTATCTTAAACTTTCTTCGCTATTATATAGTTTTGTAAATGTCGACATAGTTTCAAATGCTGTATATATTTATTTATTTATTTTTTTTTTTATGCCCATTTTAATTATTTGTTTATAGTTTTTAATCCGATTTGATTTTTCGTTTGTTTATTTCTCACAATTTCCTATTAAAATATTATAGATTTTCAGTTTACAACCACGTGCTCTCCTGTATATCTCCTGTAGTCCCGTGCTTGCACAGTTGCACTAGTTCCAAAATTGGATCTCAAATTATCGGAAAAAAAACTTGTAATTGAATAGAAGTTGTGTTGAGTTATTTTTCAGATCATTTTTTTTTTTATTGTTGAATTTGGTATGTTTAGAGAATAAGTCATGGCATTATTATAAAAGCTTCAAGGAAGTTTACTGAGACTTCAATTTGTATATCTTGTGACAATCAAATTTGCTAATAATCTCTAACTACATATACATTTTGCTCGAAACATGATTTTTGACACCTATTGAAATATGTTCACGTAAAAAGACGGTAGCTTTTAACTAAATTTTGTAATAAAGGTATATTCATAAAAAAAGTTTCAATATATAAAATCGTTCAAAGAGTAATGTTATGTTAAAATAAAAGTTTAGTATTTTATTTATGATTATAAAATTGAAAAGCCCGTTTTTTTACAACTCACGATAATCAAACTTCGATTTTTAGTACATTTGATTCGCATGTTTCTGTACAGAATTCTGTGCCGTTTTTCTACATCAGTTTCGGAGGTTTCCCCCGGTAAATTTATTTTCTTCGCGACCTTATAACTTCACGTATTTTTACAAAAGATTACAGACAGCTGAAAAAAAAAAACATCATCCCGGCCGAATTTCTGACAGGAATTCGCGCAAACAAGCGTAAGTAGTAAAGTTTAATTTTTTTTTTTTTTTTGTGGCATAAAAATATAAAAACCCTATAGAATACAAGAAATAAAGTAGGTTTAAGAAAAATGAAATTTTTTCCTCCAAAAAGAAATACAAGCAAACCGTTGTTATACGCCCGTTTAAATAAATACAATACTAAAATATATATATATATATATATATACGTTTTTTTCACGATTCTTTTTTACAAGGAAAAATGATATATTTTTCGTATACAATCTGCAGCACGTTATATATTTATAAATTATTATATTATTAAATATGTATAAATATCCGAATCTGGGGTTTTTCCAAGAAGGAAATTTTCCCGTTCGTTTGTATACAAAAGTTTCCACGGAAAATATTGAATAAAACTAACCTACCTGTAGGTAGTAAAATGGCGTGATGATTTATTTATGTCTTCAAGAAATCTTAAGTCCCCACGACTCATATCTGTCATAATTTGAAAATAATTCATCAATAACTAACATGTATATGATAATATATTATATAGCTATAGAGGTACATGGATAAAACGTGATTGTTTAAAACAATTTGTTTAACTTGAAATATATGTATAGGTATAGAAAATAAAACGAATTAATTAATTAACCATATTATTAATTTTTACAATGCTAGAAATTATGATTTTGTTGAAATCTCAATACCTACATCTGTTATCATCCAAATAAATAGATTTTTAGAGAGGTAAGAATATTTTGCGTATTATAGCAGCTGATTGTCTTAGAGGTTAGAGAAAGAAAAAAATATTTATTTTCTATAATAAAAACAAATGATAACGATTATTTATTAATTTCCTGTTAAGGCGATAGTCCACGCTCTCCGTGTATCTGCCGTTCATACAATATAGCTCTCTGATTGGTTGAACCACTCGGTAACTTGTGGTATACCATTATACCGATATATAAACTTGGATACCACAAAGTTGAACAATTCTCAACTTTTGTCCCGTGTGGTTATCGGGTTATTTTATCAGTTATCAAAAAGTCCAATTATTATGATAAGAATTTTTGTTATCTATATCAGAATCCTATTATATAATATAATGAGCACAATGCACGTGAAATTAAATTTTATATAAAAACAAACATTTGAAATTTTTGGAAACGGAGAATATCAATTATACAGGTTGTCCAATTTATAAAAATTTTAGGTTGGTGTTTAACTGAAATGGTTAATAAACTACGGTTGCT
>JAIPRL010009971.1:0-16466 GCA_025469235.1 Pemphigus obesinymphae
TCGAAACCCCCCTCTAAAATTCTAAAATTCTAGGAAAAACCCTAAACAACCATCATAAATCCTTCTACATCCGGCCCTCTGTCTAGAAGCAATCGCTTGGTACAGAGTACTCTATTCTTAGCATAGCTATCCCCGTCCTCTGTCGCTTCTCTCCGTCCGATTTCTGTTCCTGTCTCGTTTTTACATCTTTCTTCTCACAGTCTTCCCACCTTAACCTGGGCCTCCCCGAGGGTCTCTTTCCTGTCGGCTCTTCTTCTATCACCTGCCTAACTAGGGAACCTTATTTGCGCCAGTCATGACCCGCCCACATTAGTCTCCTTTACGATATCAGGTCCCTGAAACCGCATTTGGAGTTCATAATTATGTAATTTTCTCCATAAATTTGTTCGACTATCGAAGAGCGATCCATATATTTTTCTTAGTACCCTCCTCTCAAATACCCTTAACCTCAGGTCTTCGGCTTTTCTCAGTGGCCATTTCTCAGCATTAAATAAAGCAATAGATCGTAATGGTGTCATGCACATTCTAATTTTCAAGATTTCTTAGAGGAACCTAGATTTCAGTACTTTTTCTAATCCGTAGTAGCCCTTATTTGATAATCATATTCTTGACAACACCTCATTGTCTTAACTTCTTATTCTGAGTAACGAGTAACCATCGAACCCAGATATATAAATTGTGCTACTCTTCTAAATGTACGCCTTTCTAACTCAATGTGCTGTTCTAATCCATAATTTCTGTTATTTCGGCTAAGTATTCCGTTTTATCGTCGTTAACAGCTGTTTATCCCACTTTCTCAGCAGTCTTTATGAGATTTTTTCCCAGACGTTTAATCGTTTCTATATCATCTCCTAAGAGGACGATATCGTCCGCGTATGCTATTAGTCCTATCATTATCTATATTTAAATTATTATATAGTATTCTGTTATATAATTTCTAAAAATAAGATTCTATTGTAAAATATTATTAAAATTATCGAAAATAACGTTCTGTAGTCTGCACTATCATGAAAAATGATGTTTAATAGTGTCCATCTAGGAAAACTCATGGGGGGGGGGGCTGAGTAAACTTCATAAACTTTATTTAAAAAAAATATATCTTTCATATAAATGGCAAAAGTATGAAAGTACTTACAAGAATTTTCAGAAGTTACCGACGAGCGCGATGCTTACATTTTGCTACAACTTTTTTTCAGATTATTTATTTTTGAGCGAAATTCAGAAACATCGATATAGAATATTTAATTATACCTACATAATATGTATTATATTAATATGCCTACTATATAAATAAGAAATTAAACCAAATAACTTTACTAAAAATATATAATTATAATATAGAACTATTTATTTTTATTATATAAGTATAAATAGTATATTAACTAATTACTAATCGTCCAGAAATTTTTAACATTATAGAAGTTTAGGAATATGTATGGACAATAATGTACTTGGTATACGATCTAAGGATTAGTCAATAACGAAATAATTGTTACTGGTTAATTTTTCATAGCCTTTTAATATATGTTTCATCGTTATGAAATATACTTTTTTTGCGTGTTTAATTGATTTTAATAATTTAGAAAAAAAAAAGAACCAAAAAAATGTCATTGTATTTTTTCCCTGATTGGACGATATATCGAAGACGTTAGGATACATAATGTTATTAGATCTACGGCCATCCATGAATTCCCCTGGAACTAAAATTCGTGAAACTATGACATTTCTTATTTAACAGTATTCCTTTGAATTGTGCAGGAAAAGCAATGCACATTGTACACTAGGGACTGAGTTTACTTGCAGCACCGTGCGCAAAAAAAAAAATATGTCACCGTCACTCATACACTATAGTCTCCCGATGGTCACGTCAGTATCATTAGGGATTCCCGCCATTAAAGTCTACTTTCGAATAAATCGATTTTCAATTTATTTTTGTAATTATTTCCCACGGGGTTTTATTATCTAACAGACGTAGTAAACAGATATAGGTACTACACAGAAAATATAAACCTCACATTATAAAAAAATAGGTATTTTTAAGCCTTATAAGTTAAATATTTAAATGAAAATTAAAAATATTAAAACAACACAATAATAACGGAATTTATTGTGTCCGATTTAATTGAAAATGTAAATGAAATCTACTGATCTACACGACACATGAATACGCCTTTTTAATTTAAGATTGCTAATATTTCAGCCACTGCGGTGATAAAAAGCTCTATCCAATTTTCACATATTAGCACTGGATAATATATAGTTCCATGTTGGGTATTTCGAAATGTGTACAATGAACAGATTTATCTCAAACTAGATTATGTATTTTTATCCTATTATCTTGAAAATAATTCTGTAACAAATTATCCACATTGTAGAATCGAAGAGACGGAAGTTATATAATATATATATATATATATAGTATAATTCGATCTCTTATAAGCAATTGCAAATATAACTAAATTGAATTCACTAATACCGTCTTACGTCTTATGTCTGAACTTTTCCTATATTCTCTTTGTACTTACTGTAATGATAATCCTAAGTCTATAATATGATATGAAGAAATACCTATATATTGTTTTATGTTATAAACTTATAATGAATTAGGTAACATTGTTGTTTGGTGACCCGCCTAGGGGTTAATTTTCGAACTTTATTGGATAGTGTAGTATAGTACCTATGTAGTTACTGAACTCGTTTTGATTATAATTTTTTTTTTTTTTATTACGAAGCCGACTAGGTTATTTTTCAAACTCAAATTGGGTACTATTTAGATTCAATTATAACATTTTGTAAGTGGTGTATGTTATGTATTATATAATACTCAACAGTCAACTTACTGTAAAAGCCCGATTGATCGAATAAATTAGCAGAAAACAGAAAACTTAGAAGTATTTTGTAATTTTGTAAAAAAAATTTCCAATAATTATTATTGTACTACACACTTGTATGCGCGAACGACGGGAACCTAACCTAACCTAACCTAACAACGCTCAACCCTAATTTAGAGTATACACCATATATTATAATGTAGGTACTGTATAGTCGTATAGATAAATGACAAAACAAATACGCTTTTATTACTGTTATGCAAGCGTATGTGTTTTTATTTTACGAAAACAATGTTTAAACAATAAATTCGTTACGAATAATCCGTCGTGGATTTTCTAAAACGATCCGACCGGGAGATTATTATTGGTATAATGTAGAACATTATAATATATAGGTACAGTGGAAACAAAAGACACGATCCCGGCGTACAAGATGTTAGCGACGTGCAGCTGCTTAAGGGTGTATTCGTGTGTATATATATATATATTTTTTTTTAATGAAGTGTATTTGGGTGAGATTCAAGTATCCTGTATACGGCAATGCACATAATACTTATCTTATACCAGAGCGGAGCGAAACGAACGGATCGGCGTTATCGTAAAATCGTTTAAGGGTCTTTTATTTACGTAGATAATATGTTTTCAATATTAGGGAATATATATATAAGAGCATATGTACAAACACCCAGATATATCATATCGTATAAATCGAAAAGTCTATACAATATATACTATTAAATTATAATCTACTTTCTTGACTAAGGTTTTTTTTTTTTTTTTTTTTGTACTAGAAACCCCGAATTTGAAAACGAGTACTACGCTAAACCAAATATCATTGGTAGAAATTAACAATGTGCAATAATCAAATTTTAACAAACGAATATTTGTCGGAATAATACGGTTTTTATTATTTTAATGTAGTAGATATTGTTAAATTAATAAAAAAAAAATTTGTTTATAATAACAAATTAATTTTGTATATTTCACAAAATATACCAACAAGTTATAATTTAATAAAAATAATTTGTAAAATTAATACAGGTTTTATTATGATAATAAAATATGTTATTAAATTGAAAAAAATATTCTGTTTAAATTGACTGTTTTGATTAACAAATGGTCGTTTGTTCTACCAAGAATTCACTAAATATTTGTCAATTCAAATGAATTTTTATTCAATTGGACAAGTTTACCCAAGACATCGATAAAATATATTGTTAAATCAATAATACGTTTTGTTATTTTACTGTTCAATTAACAAATATTCTATTTCTAAATCAACAAACATTTTATTGGACGTATATTAACAACCATATTATTAAATTAATCTATATTTTTATTGAAATCACAGATATATTTGGTTCAGTGTACGTTGAAAATAGTTTCTATACTATTATTTCTCGCGAGCTTTGATTAACATAACGTGCCAAAAAATGTATTGGATAATAAATATTTGCAAACTTATTTTGTTCTCATTAACCTGAACCAATCTTTTACCAGAGGGGGGGGGGCAAGATGTACAAAGGTACCACCACTAATTAAAAAAGTGGACGCCAATACGCAGCGCCATAATTATAATTTCGCCGACTAAAAAACGTTATGTTTTTTTTTTTGCTTATTTACATTTTTAAAGAATTATTAAAATATTTTTGTAATATAGTTAGAAAAAAAAGTCGATGACCTTTTTTTTTGCTTATTCACGTTTCGGAATGAAAAATGGCCTGGTGAAATGTTAAAATAATATTGGCCTGTCTAAAAGCTCGCACACCCGAAAACAAAAACTGAAATTACGCCACTGTCATTCACCGGTCGATTATTTATTGTAGTCAATTATGCCTATATTGTAATCATTATTAGCGTTTCGTTAAGAGAATTGAGTTTAGGTGATTGTATGAATAATCCCCATTTACTTAAATTCATATTTATATTATATTTTCCGGTCTACACCTATATTATATAGATTATAGATAGTAAAAAAAATTTCAATAAACGTCGTATTCTCGTTCAAATTTCTTGGCTTTTTCTTTACTTACCCAGACAAAGCCTTTTTCTGGCCCTTTTTGGGATATATTTGATATATTTTATAATACATAATATATATAGACTGAATATCGTCTATACTCTATATATTGTCAATTACCAGTTGTATGAAAGTTTTTTAAAATCGAGACTGTATATAAGCTGATACTGAACAGTATTATAAGGTTTATATGGCTTTTGTAAGTATTTCTAGGCTCTGTGACCATAACAAAAATAAATAAAAAATTGTATTAAAAGAAAAAAACGTAAACCACTCTTGTTAGGTCGTTAATAATTATCTTAAAATGCAACCACCTCCTCTTTTTATGAACGACCATTGGACATTCCAGGGGCTTAACCAGCGGAGGGTGGGGGCAATTTCCTCTCTCCCCCAAAGTTCCTTCAGTCGGCCAAATCGTATTGTCAGTCTGTTATTCGTGTGTAAGGTTCAAAAGAGAAAAATAAGTTAATGATCTTTTTTTTTCGCTTTGTTTACAGTTTTAAAGAAGTATGTGGCGTCAATACGCCTGCCGAGTGTAAATCTCAGGTTGGCGTTGAACAGCCGTGAACGATGCCGGGAATGTGTTAGGTAAAAGGAAGGAAGGAAGGTTACAGGTAAATATACAAGTTGAACAACATATATTGAATGTATAAAATTAACAGTAGACTGTATTCCAAAAACTTAAAGCTAAAACAAGTCGCAAGGGACGGGGACGGGGGGGACTTAAAATTAATACTTAAAATTATAATGATATACCTACCTATAACATAAATGACAATGGAATTATGTAGTATGCTGTGTTGTGCTTGCACCTGATGACATGCCTTGGTTGGAATGTTGTTGATAACGATGGAAACATGAATGACCGTGAGTGACAATGACAGTAAGGAGAACACAACGGTAGGTTGAGTACACACGTGGTACGGAACGATCGCGTTGCCGACATGACGCACACGCGAAAACGACGGACCGGTGGGTAAATGGCCGCAAAACCATGGTTGAAACATACTAGGTTATTGCAAATAGCCTCTGTTGTTATCATAAAAATAAGATGGCAGCGTAAAGGTGCCTTTACACTACTGACTTGACTTGATATTGTGGGGAGGGGGGTACTCTGTCTCAAGCTTATGCTTCTACCAGAGGGTTGGAAGCATCTGGAGTTGTGAGGTGGTGGGGGTGGGGGGGGGGGTAAGATTGGATGGTTATAGTTAATTTAGAAGTTGAGAGGATGGTTTCTTTTGTAGCCGTTGAGGAGGCCGGGGCGGGTTGATATGGACGCGATGTGCGGGAAAGGGGACGATGAAATCGAATGTTTGAGTTTGGTGGAGGAGGATTCAGTGTAGTCTAGAATGAACGGGATGTTGGTGGATTTCCTGATGGTGTGGTTGCTAATGTAGAGCGGGAGATTGGTGATTTTGCGGAGAGTAGTATTTTGAGCGGATTCGATGCGGGATTAGTTTGTATTTGAAATATTGGAGGCCCATGCGAGGGAGGCGGAAGTTAGGATGGGGCGCATGTAAGCTTCGAAAATGTATAATTTGGTTCTGATGGAGAGTGGGCTTTTTCTGTTTAGCATGGGGAAGAGGAGGTGGCCTGCTGCTTTGGTTTTATTAATGACGAACTTGGTGTGGGCTGAGAAATTAAGATTCCTGTCGATGATAACTCCCAGGTATCTGATCGAGTAGGACCAGCTAACCGGGGTGTTGAGGATTTTGAGTTTTGGAGTGTTTAGGGTACTTTTGTTGGTGAAGAAGATGGCTGATGTTTTTGAGGGATTTATTGAAATTCTCCAGTGTTTGAACCAGGGTTGGATGAGATTAATTTGTTTTTTTGAGGTTTGAAGCTGCCGCGGAGTGAAATTTGCTGGTGGCATAGAGAAGGGTGTCGTCGGCAAAGAGTGCGACCTTAGCTTTGGGGTGGACAGGGAGGTCGTTAACGTACAGAGCGAACAGATGGGGGGAGAGGCAGGAGCCTTGGGGGACCCCCGCGTATTATACGATATTTCGACGAGCATAAACGGCGTTCCTCGTTACCCGGAGTCGGCTATCGGCACGACATGCCCTTATCAGCGGTTCATAACGGATAAAAGAAATGAGGTACAGTCGTGCACCAAGGACGTTGGATAAAACTACCCGAGTGGGGCGCTTATTTAATCGCCATCGAACAAAGTATTTTTGGGGAAATGAGCTTTACAGTCGGCGCCCAAGCTTTGAACTTTTTTTTTTATGCTCATACAAAACGTTCAATCAGTCGGCCAAATTAAGACACTGCCCCCCCCCCAAAAAAAAAAAAAAATTACATTGCTACGCCCCTGATTGGATCCGTTATCGCGGCGAAACTTTCGTCTAATTTCACACGATAATGTCTTGAGAATAATTCGAGCTGGGATTAAACGTGATATATATATATATATATATATATATGTGTGTCTCTAAGCAGTGCGGAATGTGGATAACTCGAAAAAAAAAAAAGAAAGAAAGAAAAAATACGACCAGGAATCGTTCGGGCGAATGCACACGTAATAATATTATATACATCTACGGGAATCCAGGACTAATCAATATCTCCGGCTCGTGGATTAGATCGAGTTTATCGCAAATAGCCCCAAGTGAGCTCGCGGACGAAATCTACGAATCTCTACACGTCCGTGTCCCCGTACCTATATTCATTTGTATTCTACGTGCGCGGCCGGCATTCTTTGTGCGGTTTATTATACGAGACGAAACGTATAATATATGTATACCGGACGTATATATGAGGAGTATAATATACTATACACACACGCGCGTGCGCCGATAACGTCACGGAGGGCTTATGGAAGACGGAAATAAATTGAACGTGAAAACAACTGGAGCCCGGAGGCTATATATACGTATATACTGTAATAATATTATAAATTATAATTTCAAAACCCATCTAGGAACGAGACAAAATTTGGAAACGATTATTTGGGCCGTACGCACATTGGACCGTCGGAGAAAAACAGCTATGGTTTAAAACCAAACGAATACTGGCTAGATTTACGATTTTGAGGTAGTTTGATTTATTTATTTATTTTTTCATTGCCTGTTTTCTAAAGGTATAGAGATATTTTTTATCACTCCTGCTCCTCACCATATTATCGGCGTTCCCACCAATTACAAAACCACCGGAAATATTGTTCTGATGAAAGTACTCTGAAGCAAGTTTAGGGTTTCGACAGAGAGTTGAGAGTAGGGAGTTCTGATGTTATTTGTTTATGTAATGTTTAGGTTTAGAATTTAATTGGACGTTTTCGAATAGTGTTGGTGTACAGGTGTCTTCGTTTGGAGATTTCTGATATGTGCGGGAGGGCGAAGAAGAAATGTTGTTTTTAAGTTTACTTGAGGTGGCGGAGATTAAATCTTGAATTTAAGGAATGCTGAACGATTGTCTGATGGAATGATTGCTTGTGTAGAGAGAAATGTTGGTGATTTTGCGGAGAGAGACTGATTGGAAGGCTTCAATTTTTTGATCGAGACGAGTTTGATATGTTTATGAGTACTGCGCAGGGCTGGCATATGTGATGATGGGATGGATGTAGGTTTTGTAGATATTTGGTTTGGACTGATAGAGGATTCTTCTGGTTTAGTATAATGGGAATAAAAGGTGACTGGCTGCTTTTGTAGCTTTATTTAGGGTTAGTTTGGTGTGCTTGAGGAAGTTGAGGTTTCTGTCTATATCAATGTCAAGATATTTTACGGAGTTAGTCTATTTGATGGAAGCGCCTTGGACGACGGGTTGTTTTGAATGAAGGAGAGATTGTTCGACAAGAGGATAGCGTTTGTTTTAGAGGGGTTGACTCATGTTCTCCATTGGGAGAACCAAGGTTGTATTTTTTTGTTGATCTGCAGTTGCAGTCTATCGGAAATTCGCAATAGTATTTTTATATAGATCAGCGATTCCCAGACTGAGGTTACATGTCTCTATAGGGGATTATTCATTATCATTCAAATCATTATTTATCAATAATGGTGGACGTACGCGTGTACTACCTACGCCAAAAACAATAAATCTTAATCATATTATTTTTCTCGTACGACGACAATAATGTTATAACGTTAACCCCTTTCTGCATATTGTCCCTTAAATGGCACAAATTACGATTTCTTATTTTATTCATTAAATAATATTATTCGAATCCGTTACTTCTTGCACGGTCGGATTCAGCACAAAAAACTAAACAAGTTTTATATAAAACACTCTATCTAGCGGTATATTTATGTACTACAATTCATGATAACCAAAAAAATATGTTATGTCGTATTATCAGTCATCACAGCATTTTTAGAGATAGTTCAAGACATTTTTATGACCGATTTTCAAAAAAAAAAAAAATACGAGACTGTTCAAAATTTATTTTAGATTCTGAAATATGTAAGTATACACTAGTGTTTTAAATACTTTTAAAAATATATTGAAAACTAACTTCGTGCCATATATGATACAACGCGGAATAATAGTTCAAATAATTTGTGCCATATATAGCACTATATGCACAAAACGCACGTTTTTTACAGTGATATTTTTCTTTTTGTAGAACTCAATGATGAAACGCAGTATTAACCGTACTATTCATATTCCTGACATACAACTCTGATATGAATGAATTTATATATGAAATTATATATTTATATGTTCCTTGTTACTTATTGGTTCAACATTTAATAAAATAAAAAGAGTAATAAAATATATAATCACATATAGTTTTATAATAATATTATGATTGAAATGTAATACAATGACTATTAACATTATTTCTTAAAACTGCATATGTCCCATATATAGCACACAATAGTTTCAAGTATTTTAATGCATGTTTAAATATGGCACAAACATAGTTTTGGTGCTCGTTGTGCCCTTTCTGGCACACATTATACTTTGAGCTTTTTTGGAGTAAAAAAAGGTCAAATATTTTTTAATTATTTTTCCTTGTAATAATAACCCTAAATCTAAACAAATAATTTAATAAAATCAAAATAAAAAAAATCATGCAGAAAGGGGTTAATAACGATCAGTCGGTGAAAATTGGACCAGAATTTATCGCCGGCGACTACTACCTAAAAACCGAGTTTTAAAGAGTTTTAAATGCATTTTTGGATAGACATGATAATATTAGGAACGAATATGAGCAGCTTTCTGACGAAGCACTTGAGTTTTTATTGCCATATACGAGTAGGTATACGGAACCAGTAGAGAGAGATTTTTAATAAATACAGAAAAAAGCAAAATGCAGCTCCAGATTTGAGATGATACCTTGCCTCATTTGAACCTAATTTTAAGAAACTATATATGCCTCGAACCAAGGACAAGGATCTCACTAGGTAAATATTGTTTACATCAATTAATTTCTATACAAATATTTTTTCTTTTAAATACAAAATATTAAATGTATACTTCATAATTAATTCATAATTACTTTGTTGTTTTTATTTATACATTTTAAAAACAGTAATGCGGAAAAAAAATTCAAATTTATATGAGGGGTACACTCTAACAAGATACATATAGCTTTGGGGTACGCAAGTATAAAAAGTTTGAGAACCGCTGTTATAGATAGATAGATAAGACACATCAAACATGCGTTCGTCTATGTAGTCGGAAGTATTTTGCGGACTACAAATAAAACCACTCAAACGATGATAAATCAAATGTACATCGGAAAACGCCCACGCAGATATAGATTGTCGTTATTCGTATAATTATCTCGTATGCGCACGTGAAAAAATCAAACGATAAAAAAAAACCATCGTCTATGCGAAGTTATAAATAATTCATTGGACAATTGTACAATAATAAAAACGGAATATTTGATCGATTTCGACTGTATATAATGGCGTAGGTATACCATATATTATTTATTATATAATATTAGTGGCGTACTCAGAATTTTCTCATGGAGAAGGGTTACATTTCCGAGGATCATCTGAAATCCCCTAGACACGTCCTTGATTATACAATGCATAATATTCATATAATATACTTATTTACTTACATTGCAACGTGAATTATTATGATTGAGAAAATATTCAAGAAAATACAAAGTCACCATTAATCAAACATCAATATACATTGTGCCAGGTGTTAGATCTCCATAACCTCTCGTCGGTGTGTCACTGACCTATACAATCATATTACGTATACATATTACAATAATAATATAATGATAATTTATCTAATAACGATTCGCAGTGAATCGTGAGTGTAGTTATACAGTGATAATGAAATGTATTTGAAAAATATTGAAAAACATATAGTTTTAAAGTGGTTCCAGTCGATGGAAATAAAACCTGCAGCCAAAGGCCAAATTACTGACAAGATTTTGTGAGCTAGGCTGATCCGATTATAAATCTGTAAACGATTAGTGAAAAACGTTTAAATTAAATGAATTTTGATTAAACATAACTTTGATACAAGTTCATATTTTGATCGTCACCTCGATTAATCTGAAGAGAAGGTGCAAAGGAACCTTTGGATTTTTATAGATTCAAAATGGGTATACTGTATCTTTCAAAGTATTATCAGTCCAAAAGCCACTTTCAACACAAACAAATTTAAATTTGCCGTTTTGTTTTACATATCGCTGACTTGTGCATACGACTTGCAAGAATAACAAAATAGTACTTACGAGGAATGTACGGGATATCGCATACACTATTTTTTTAACTTCATATAAGTACGACAAATGTCCCATATAATAATGCTTAGAAAATGACCTATTAGAAGTTAGAACTATATTAAGAATACACGTGGAAAAAAATAATCAAACTATTGCATTATTTATTAATAGCTTATAATGAGGGTAAATGTACACTTATGCAGTGAATTATGTAATACAATATTTTTAAGGATTTCTTTTTTCTATTAATATGTACGTATATTTATAATAATTTATATAACTTACTAATAATAATTTAACAGATAGGTATTGGAATAAAATGCCAACTCGTTTACGTGCTTAGAACATTGTCGGAACGTTTAAATAATCGTTATAGCTACTTAAAATAACTTTCTCACTGATTTATAAGCGCGTATAATATGTGTAATATAATGTAAATTTATAACTATATACTTACAAACAAATAACGGTTATGAAAGAATTTAAATCTTTAAATATAAATTTACATATATGTCTTACTCAAATATACCGTTTTAGTAAAATATAATATTCCGTAACATATATAATATTGTATATATGTAACTGCCTACTATAAATCAAACTATAGATTATAATAACTTTATCTTAGGTACCTACGTTATAATATATATTACGATTTATAGCAGATACTAATTTCGTAGAGAGATCTGTGGTTAATACGCGGTGTATGAATCGTTTTTAAATTAGTGTTTTGGTAGTGTATAAGAAAATATTATTTTAACAAAAGAACGAGAATGGACGAATCTTGCAAAACAAGAGGGTGAAAACCCTTTTGAACCCTAACAGGAGTTTGTGGTGGTTTTGGCGGGGTCCCGACCAGATAGTTAAGAGAGGAGACGTTTAATAATGGTGGAGTTGTCAGGAAAATAAATTGAGACGAATCATTTCATTTTTAGATTGATCCACAAAGTTGGAAGTCTATCGGAATACGATAAAATTACATTTTCATCCGTCTATATACGGTAGGTCATTTCGATAGTTTTGTTTTATGTATTTTATTTACAATATTAAATATAATATGTGTAATGGTATTGTGTATTATATGTATGCTCTCTTATCAGTATTCGGTTAAATTTCATTTTTTTTTTTTTTTAAATAAAATTGAATCATACACTCTATAATATTTGTAATTTGTGTTTATAAAAAAGAAAATAGCAATGGTAGATATGATTTCGGGAGATCTCTTACATAGTTGTTAGAAGATAGGTACATACTTTATAAATAGGTATGATTATAGAATGTGGTTTAGTTAACCTAAGTTTAAATTCAAAGTATTATTACATAATAGGTATTCGCATACGCGTAGTATATACCTTATATCGAGTTCTGAAAAACATAATATAAATACAATTTGAAAATAATGAAAAAATATTATCGTTATGAAACTTGAAAAAATTCACCATAAATAAAATGTTAAATAAGCGTACCTATACCTACGATTTTTTCGTTTTGGATTATAATTAAATAGTGTAAGATTAACAATTATAAATTTCTATTATGCATTTAAAACGTAGATATTATTATTATTATTATTATTCTTTTGAAGCTTTCGAATTTCAAAGTATATACCTATACGATCTCCATAATAAATATTACCTATATTGAAAATATATCTATGAACACGCCCACGAATGTTACTGTATATAATCACTAAATATAAATTAAAGGTTATAGAACATTATGATTTCAATAGAGGATATGATCATTTAAGAAAACTAAGCGTACATATTATATAGTGTTTATAAGAATAAGTATCGTAAAAAAAAAATTTTAAAAAAAAACGTATATTATATTTTCCACTTAAATGCGTATATATAAAATAACGTTGGCGTGACATAAAAACCCCAACGATCAAGCCGGTTTGTATATGTGTAAAGGGCATTATTTGTACGACTATACCTATATAGAATTTTATTTATCGGTAACAAAATATATTGTCTTGGAAAGAGACGTTTTTATGTTGTATTTAAGTCGAATATATTGGCTCGAAATACATTTTACAAACTACGCGAATTAACGACCTAGGATTTTGCGTTGTTTCCGTAAACAATTTGTTTTGCAATAAATAATATACACGTCCGTTACAACAAAATCGGTTTGCATCAGAGTCATTATTATTATTATAACGTCGAAACGCATTTGAATGCTCAAGTTTTAAACCGATCTCGCGTAATAAACGTAATAATACAATTATAATTATACCGTTATTGTGATTAATATATAATCCTTTAAACTATTAATTTAATTACAAAAGGTTTTGCGAAATAATAATAATAATAATTGTAAATGTGTATAATTCGAACGGTCGTAGCTATACACACGAACATAACATTTCAAATGCAATTACCTATTATGCGAGAATTTAAATTTATTCGTTTGCAACTTTTGATATTTTGTGCAAACGGGTCGCGCGAAAATAATAATTATATTGCAGTTTTGCGTTAAACAACTCGTAATCACTTCAACCGCGGGTTTATTGTACATATAAATCCATGAAATTCAATTAAGATATTTATTACAATATAGGTACTATCTAGCTGTATTGTATGCGAGCGAATTATGAATTTCCATAAATATTAAAAGTCTTGTTTTTCACGTCACTGCGTTCGTCGGGAGATTGTGTCAAAAAAAAAAAAAAAACAAAAGAATGAAAAAACATATTACACGGTTTTATAGTAGGTATATACGCAGTATATTATGAGACATTTTTTTATATATAATCATGCGAAAATCGAAAAAAAAAAATTGTTTTACGTCATACGATGACAGTATTATGCCGTAATGAACTATACCTATACACTATATATAGCGTTATATTATATAGGACCTAAAAGGTTGGATTTAATTTACGCGAAATTATTTTTAACGTTATATATATATACATATAATGTTATATAGAATTAACCCATTTTTATTATACATTTTGTAATCCTTTATGTATACACAAGTTATGTTTATATTTTTTTTTAAACAAATAAATCGTGTACAGTATAAAATGTATTATATTATAACAAACTATAGCTGGTACTGTATATAATATACATATATTATATAATTATTATTATATACAGTCGATTTTCAGATAATAGACGTTCGATCGATATGAATTTGATCGAAATCGTTTAAATTGATTAATGTAGGAAAAATTGCATCAGTGAATATCATCAATCGACCGTATATAGGAGACGAACGAATATCCTTCGGAGTTTATATGTTTTTCACGCAATATTTACACGACAATTTCAATATATATATATATCGTTTAAAACGTGTACATACACACACTTTTATGTAATCTAACATATATACATATTAGGTACAATGTACTGCAAACATTGTGTTTGCACCTCGTTATGGGGTCGTGAATTTCGTTGTTATAATACGCGTTATTATATTATATTTACGATATTACGTATTATTATGCCGAGGGACACGGTCCGCGGAATAAAGTTTTTTACGATTATTATTATTATTATTATTATTATTATTATTATTATTTGTGTTTGCGTTTGATTCCCAAAACTAATCTGCGACCGGAAAATTCATCCTCTCGCCGTGCCGCGCGCGCAAACGCCCGGCGGGTCCCGGCCGGCTCGCTGTGACCGGGTGATGGGAGCTGAAACGAGATGATAAAACAAATGCCTTTGGCAAACAACCGTGCGCAAAACTCACCCTCCGTGCGTGTCTGCTGCAGCACAGTTGATGTTTCACAAAAGCCTATATATATGTATACACGTCCCTCCGGAGGCCTCGGTTGTCCGTATCACGATTGCGGTGTGTGTGTGTGTGTGTGTATATATGTATATACCATGTGTGTGTGTGTGTGTGTGATCTTCATTGAATTATATATACGTCGTATACATGTGGCCACCCTCCGAAAAACGGAAATCTTTAAGCTCATTACCGGATGTAAAAAGGCCGGCTGAGGCCTTTGCAGCTATATGTATTATGTTATTGCACCGGGGGGGTGTCTCTCGCGGATATGACGAGACGTTAAAACGCCGAAACGCTCGAGGAAATGTCGAAACGGCCGGTGCGATGAGAATACGATGGCCAAAATGGTGCATTTGGGGAGGAACGCAGGGGGGACCGCGGATGAGTTTTTTTTTTTTTTTTTGTCGTGTTTAACAGCGTACCCCTTTGTTTATTTATTTATTTTTTTTTTTTGTCGAGGTTAACGCTAGGAACGCCAGTGATTGTTTCAATTTTCGTTTAACATTTCTAAAAATTATAATTTTTTTCTTTTTTCTTTTTTGGAAAAATCGTGAAATTAGGTACCAAAACGAATGTTTTTGTCTTGTTTTTTTTTGTCCTCGTCGCATAATAAGTTTAAAAACATGACATGAAATGTTGTTGAATCGCGTTATGATCCTATTAAATCATAGTGATATCAAATAATCCTCACTATCCGCGAATGGCCCAAAAGCATGGCGAAGTCAATGCGACACCGATAAACTTCATTTCGGTCTACATTTACAACTTCCTGGATTTGTCATTTAAAAGGAAAAGTGTTAAATAATTTTCAAAGAGGAATGCTTAAACTATGCTATATTGAAAATATGAAACCCAACAATGTTGTAAAAATACATTTTGATTTTTCCATTCTATTCGTGTTATATATTATATAATAATCTCAAATGTTTTTAAAATGTCCCCTGGTTAACAAACTTTGGATAGGGGTGTGGGGCTCTACTGCTTACTTTTTCTTCAGTATGTCCCGGAACGCTGATTTTTTAACTGAGCACTAGTCCGTCCTTATTTTTTTAGATTCTGAGCGTAGCGAGGAAGCTTATGGTTTTACAATGATGTTTATTTTTTTTTTTTTTCTGTAAACACTTTTTCTACCAGAAGGAGTGCTCCGATCTTTACGCTCATACCCGTTTCCGGTAGCAAATTGCATCTAGTTGGTACTTTTGAGAGGTCATTTTTCGATTTTCAT